>OX578154.1:91094844-91347344 GCA_951213105.1 Amaurobius ferox
ATGCCTCCCCCACTTGGTTCAGGTATGAATTGGGTGACACTTCCAAACAGTTACCTTACACCTTTCTGGTATGTCGGACGGTCTGGGTCTCAACAACAACAAAACCAGTCACAGAACCCGCCTATAGGGGGCGTTACAATTTTACATTTAAGTCAAAGTCACAATTACTCTCCCACTGCCGATAACAGTATCCATGGGTAAGAAAGACATCCTCTTACAATTTGCGAATTTTTCCACAAATCAAATATGGTTGGTTCTCGAAGGCAACTATCGGGGAATAGCTGCAGTCTGTTCACGTAGTCGTCAGAAATTAGTTGTGTGTTGGGGTGCTAAGGGGAGTCAATTCAGCGATGGCATTCCTGCTCCCATAGCGGTCAGGTAAACCTCTTCGAAGGCCACAAATATTGGAAGACCTATTGGAAGTAAAACTCTAGTTCTAATGTTTGAAATTGTTAAACACCTTCGAGGGCGAGGTGAGGTGTAAATCATGAAAGAAATGTGATGGGGATGAAACGGATGTATGTAATTGAAGTCCCTCCATATTGTTTAGAATACCTAATAGAAAACTAATGTTACAATTTGAAGGTTCTGGTTGCGTGATCTTGGCGACAAATTCGAGAATATTGGTGATAAATTTCGCAAAACATCGCCAATTTCGCGACTTTTGGAAACTTCTCGAATTTTATAAATTAACTATAAATTTCACTAGCTATGTGCTTTTTTATAATATTCCACAAAAGTATATATAAAATCACCATCTTTCAGTTGGGGTTTTAACGCGTTACCAGTAAAAGTGAACTGTGAATATATCAGTATCTGAATAATACATGAAAGAAATGTGATGGAAATGAAATAAAATTATGCAACGATAGTCCTACTAGACTTGCACTACCCAATCTGTTTCAAATTATTCCAATTTATAAATTACATAATTTATTTCGAAATCAAAATCATTTGTTTTATCGTATATTCGAAAAAAGTTTTGTTATTATCAGTGTCGATACATATATCTAGAAAATTTAAACTATCATCAAAATTGTGTGGTGTTTCTATTAACTTTAATGTTTCTTGGTAAAATCTAAAATCTGATCAGGAGTTAAATCCGATTAATATGTCATCGACGTAACGAAAATGCAATATTTTGTTTAGTATGTGAGTTCCGGTTTCAAATTTATTAGAATAAATATCGGATAACTCTGATGAATAACTGTCGCCCAATAACATATCACAAACCTGTTGATAGTAGGAAATACCGTTGAAAAGCAATGTTTCGTGTAGAACCAACTGTACCAAAACTATGTTTCTCCCTAAAGAGATATACAATTGTAAAAAATATTGATGGAATAGATCTATTGTAATATTATATAATTCGTTATTATATATATATATATATATATATATATATATATATATATATATATATATATATATATATATACATTTTTTCGAATTCAGTTTTTGATATAACCGAATGCTTATTGAATTCAAGTATATTTCATTTTCGTCTTCAGAATTAACTGATTTGGCGAACGTCCAATAAATAAAAATATATATTTATTTATATTAATATACATTGATTATTCCCAGAAATCGCCATGGGCTGGCTATTCATCTTTGGATTGGTCTTGATAAATGCTCAAGAGGAATAGCCAATTTTCAAATTTCCATTTTTTGTCTTTAAATGTGTGAATTTTCAAATTCTCAACTCTCGCCATTGTTTTCGGTATGTCTGTTTCTTTTACACAATATATATATATATATATATATATATACCCTAGTTACCATTTAAAATATACGGAAGTAGATGTTTTACATCAATCTATAACGAGTAATAGAGTAGTTCACAATTATTTTTGCACTAGCAGCATACCCGTTCTTCGTACGGAGTATATAGTATAAAGAAACTTATAATTCGCAATCATGTGCAAATTTTGTTAAACTATTAAATTTATTGCTCCTAAAGCGAAGTTTAGGAATATATGTTCTCACTATGCAAAATTATCTTCACGGACAAATCTGAAGAATAAAACATCCTGGCCCCTTTTGTAAACAAATTAAAAAAAAAAAAAAAAAGAATTGAATCAATATATGCAACCCCGTACTACATATATTATCGCAGATTAGAAAATATGCCAGTGTGTTAGTAGAAGATTACTCGTATTACAATATGAGTCTCAAAAATATTTGCCAAAATAAAAGAGATGACGTAATTAAAAATATCAATAATACCCGTACTCTTTATACCAGAAGGTCGTAATTGATTCCAATATACATCAACATATATGCCAATATGCCTGTACTACTTATATTCTCGTAGATTAAAAGATACACCCGTGTATTTGTAGAAGATTACTCGTACAACGTACAATATATGAGTTTAAACAAGTTTTATCATAATAAAACAATTGCACAATAACTTGAAAATATCAATAATTCCTGAATCAATAATCCTCGAAAATATCAATAATAATAATGAACCTGAAGACCGTAACCTGAAGACCGTAACCTGAAGACCGTTTAAACCTGAAGACCGCAATTGATACTATCCAGTCAAAAATGCTATAAGAAAAATCAAATCGTTCTTTTCTAAAATATATTTTTATATCCATTAATTTATTATTTAAATCGATAAAATAGTTATTAAAATTAGCAGACAGATTTAATTTAATTGCGTTTCTGAGTAACATGATATAAGATTGAATCTTCCTCATAAACTGCGAAATTAAATAACCATTTTGATTTCTTTATATTTTCATTGTTCAGTAAAAGCTTGTGAAATATAAACCATGGAGATAGATTTTCCATTTAAATCATGTTTCAAACAATTGATGTTTTCAGAAAGTGACTAAGTAGCGCAAAAATTAATTTTTATTCACTTTCAAACGATTTTCAAGCTTTTCGTTTGGATAAACCACGGAGTTAGAGAGTAGAACTCCTAGGAAAAAGTTCCGTTTTTCATTAATATCTCAACAACCCTTAGTCTTAGATACTCGAAACTTGGGCAAAATTTATGCGGGTCTATTTTAAGGCTATCCACAAAATTTCATCAAATTCGGTTCAGCCGTTCTCCCGTGATAGTGAGACAAACGAAAATTTCGTTTTTTACTAATATCTCGAGAACCACTGATTGTAGAAACTCCAAACATGGACTAAATCTTAAGTGGGACTATTTCCAGTCTACCCACAAAATTTCGTCAAATTCGGTTCAGCTGTTCTCCCGTGATGACGGGACAAACAGACAGACAGACAGATTTTCAATTTTATATATATAGATAATGATTCCGTACATAATATCTCAGAGTAATATGTGCAAAGATGTACACATGATACCGCTTTGTATGTAAAGTATGTACAGGTATGTGGGCATACACAGATACATGCATACACCTTTTTCGAAAATATCCAAGATCTCTTACATTGTAATTGTCCGTCAAAATCTAGAATTAAAACATTATTACATCTATATATAGTATGAAATTGAAAACGATTTCATCTATAGTAGCATTAAATCATTATTTTTTGTAAGCACTTATTTATATTACATTTTTATAAGCAAATATGTACATTATACTTTTGTTAGCAAATATTTACATTACATTTATCAACATTTCCTGCAAAACACATTTAGTTCTACAAAACATTAGTCTTCAAGGAAACTAAATCATCTCTAAATCTTCTTGATGAACATATGTAAACATTATCTTCAATTCCGTACAATAATAAATAGTCAAAATGTTCTTTTCAATAGCTTCTAAAAAAGAAAGGAAAAACCTATTCAAAGTCTTCCTTGATAATGAGAAATAAAATACCCCATTTAGATGCAAATTTACGTCTGCCCCGAGTTGTAAGTTATTAATCTTCCTTCACCCTATATTAATCATAAAAGAAGTTATTTTAATATTGATGAGAGTTTCACATTTGTAAAGTCAAAATATTTACTTTCTGGTTTGGGACTATGTTTAAAGAGACAGCTTAGATGGCATTAAATTTGTATTATTCTGCAGTTATTGCATTCAGTTTTTATCGCTATACTAGTCATATATTCGCTCTTCGTACGGAATATATATTATAAAGAAACTTAAAATTGACATTTATGTGCACATTTCTATATTATTCCAAACAACGTTGTTAAAATATTCAATTTAGCTATCTGAAAAAGAAGTATAACAATATATGTCATTTCTATGCAAAATTATTTTCACAGGAAGATCTGAGGAATAAAATACCATGTTCCCATTTATAAACAAATTTTTAAACAATATGTAATTTAATCGATACAGGTCTAAAATGAAAAGACTAAAATGATCCGTACTACTTTTATTCTGTTTCAGCAATGTGCTAAACACAACCTATGAGTATGAAAAATTTTTGCCAAAATAAAACAGATGACGTAATAAATTGAAAATGTTAGAAATCCCCGAAATCGTTAAACTCGAATGTCGTAATTAATACAATCCAATCAAAAATACAATACCGTTCATTTGTAGAGTTTATTTTTTAAATTCATTTCTGTATCATTCAAATCGAAAAAAAATTAACAAAAATCGTCACACACACATGGGATTTAATTTAACACATGGGATTTAATTTCATTGCTAAGCGACATGATATAATTTTCTTCAAATAAATTTTCGGAAAAAATATCAACTGCATAATGCGAATGGGAAAATGTATCTGACGTTTCCTGGAAGTTAAAGCAGGGTTTAATTGAATTTATTCATTCTAGTATTATATTCTAAATGCGATTGAGCTAAGGAAATAAATTAATTTGTTTAGCTTTAGCAATGAGTCACCAATCCAATCGGCTGAATTTTGATAACTTTTGGCAATTTCTGTAGAAATCTGACACCTGCGAGTCTTTTTTGTAATGTCTTGGTTTGAGGATTTATTTGCTAACTCAGGTGCCAGCCACTTCCTCAAACTCCATCCCGAAAAATTGACTACAAATTCGCGGTGAATTTAGTTTCTACGTGATTTTTAGTTAAGAAAATAAAATTATTTGAAGAAACTATTTATTTGAAAAAAATATTGGATAAATAAATCAAAGTTGAATTTAATTCCAATAAAATTCTAGAAAATACTATTTTAGTTTTAAAAACGTACAACAGATCAAAATTAATATTATCAATTTCTACTTTTAAGTTCATAACTTTTAAACTAATTCGAACGAAAAAAAAATTGACGAAAGGTGTCGTTCTTAGGGTTCAGCTATTTCTGAACGGAATTTCGTAACTTTCTGAAGCATTTGATTTTCGCTACAAGTGACATAGAGACATACATTTTCTTTTAATATGGAAGATTAGAAACTGCACACGGCGTTGCACAGTATTTTAAGCAGGGATTAATTAAATTCATTCATTTAATTCTTCAAAAGGCGTAGTCGCTCCATGCACACTTTAATAATAAAAAAATTAAATGCTATTGCAGCGAATCTTCATCTGGCTTTTACTATTTGCTAGCACAATTCTCATAATAATTATATAATATCATATTAAAAAAATAGAACGATATAATTTAATATAGCAAAGTTTGAAATCCACTTCTTTAGATAAACAGTTGTTTTACCGTCTCGACAAATATCTGCCTTTTTACTTTCCCTGCAATACATGGTAATGTATAGGGACAGTATTGGAATCATACTGAAAATCACAACTCGAGTTTTCGACGGATCTACACGTTTCGAGACCTCTAGAATACGAAAAAACCATTTTTAGCGTGACGTCTGTCTGTGTGTCTGTGTGTCTATCTGTCTGTCTGTGTGTATGTCTGTCTGTCTGTCTGTCTGTGCAGATTTTGTATCCACTGTAACTTAAAAACTAATGGACCGAATTTCACAAAATTTGGTAGGTAGGTCACTTGTGGACGAGTCTGGTGCTGATTAATTTTGGGTATGATTCGGAATAAAAGAACCTGCCTATTTTTGCGAAATGGACCGCAAAAGTTTGTATCCACTCTAACTAAAAAACTAATGGACCGAATTTCACAAAATTCGGTAGATGAGTCACTTTGGGTTACTCTGGTGCTGATTGGATTTTGGTACGATTCGGAAAAAAATAACCTGCCTTTTTTTGCAAAATGGCCCGTGAAAATCGTCAAAATCTAAACTAAAGAACTAGATATACTCAAATATATCCAATGAATGCTCGTTTAATACGTATTTTTAGCGACGAAAAGAATAAGACCAACCCCATTACACAAGGACTCGCCGTTCTAGAGATATTTAGTTTTTCGTATTTTCTCTACGCCACCTTTGAAAATAAATCCGGTTACCGAATGGGAACGAAAATTGAATTAAAAGTGAAATAAATTTAATTAAAATTAAGAGAACGTGAATATAAGTCTGCAGGGAAAGTCATGTGCTGCCCACATCAGATTTTTATCTTTTATCGTCTGACGGAATACAACTCATTTTAATGTCGAAATTCTGACGTATTTTTGGCTTTCAATATTCATGAATTTTAAACTAATTAGAAATTTTAAAGAGTCTCACCGAGGTATATCGTCCGAGGACCTACATCTCTTCTGCAGCAATTTTCGCTGATGTCCGGCACTTCGGTTTTTCGCTACAGGCATACAGATATACATATACACAGATATTATACATATATATATATATATATATATATACATAGATATTATACACAGATATACAGATAATCAACATCTTCTTTTATTATGTTAAGATATAGATATGGAAAAACGCGTAAGCAACGTGTTTACGGAGATCTTAGTGCCAGACGTTATGGACAGTGGATGGGCCAGAAACTTTTACTCAATTTTATGTACCACGTCATATGTGGAGTTTAATATCTATCGCTAAATTATTAAACATTTACATTGTAAAAAATATAATTATTGTATTATTTAAAAATATAATAATTTTTTTTTTGTTATTTTCAGCATATACAAGGCAACACTAATACATACAGTGTGGTGCAGAGGAAACTGAACCCGATAATTATAGCATCGAAGATTCGATTCATCCCTTACAGCGTGCAACTCCGAACAGTCTGCATGAGGGTGGAGGTCTACGGATGTCCATGGAGAGGTGAGGTTCTCGTTTACGTTACAAAATGTGAAAAATGTATGAAATATGTGCAGTGTATGGCTTCTCTAAACTTTTTCATACATTTATATCCTATATTTTTACATCCATCTGCCTCCCAGTAAGTATCAGTGTGATATAATGTATTTTTTTCTTTTTTTTTTCACTTAAATAATGTCTAAGGTCGCGGGGTATCCGTCTGATATTGAAGCATTATGACAAATGTAACCACTTTGGGTGTTTATACTCAAAGTGTACACTTTGGGTATAAACACACAAAGTGTATGTGTAACACCCAAAGTGTAAGTATAAACACCAAAGTGTGTGTGAGTATAAACACCCAAAATGTAAACACTTTGGGTCTTTATACCAAACACCCAAAATGTTTACATCTTCAAATTTAATGGATAAAAATGTAATAGATTCAAATTTAATAGATAATAATTTAAAAGATCCAAATTTAATAGATAAAACTTAATAGATACAAATTTAATAGATATTAATCTAATAGATCCAAATTTAATAGATAAAAATTTAGAAGATTCAAAATTAATAAATAAAAATTTAATAGATCCAAATTAAATAGATAAAACTTAATAGATCCAAATTTAATAGATAAAATTTTCATTGATAAAAATTTAATAGATAAAAATTTAATAGATAATAATTTAATAAATCCAAATTTAATAGATAAAAATTTAGTATATCCAAATTAATAGATAACTATTTAATAGATCCAACTTTAACAGATAAAAATTAATAGACAAAGTTTATTCGATAAAAATTAAACACATCCAAATTTAATAGATAAAAATTTAATAGATTCAAATTAGTAGATAAAATTTAATAGATTCAAATTTAATAGATAAAATTTAATAGATAAAAATTTATTAGATACAAATTTTATACAGGTGTACATAAAGTGGCTATTCTAAGAAAACTTAATTTTAAAAAATATTAATTAATTAAAAAAACATAATATAATACCTTGAGCCTACGGAATCTACTGACAAATCCGCCTTTGATAGCATGTGCACTTATGCTAAAAAAATACACTAGAAACGCATCAATTGTACAAAACAGAGTATTAAAAATGTGCTACATATGAACTATGGTCTCTTAGTATACAGTGTGTCCAGAAAAGTTGTAAGTAGGCCAAATAAGTTTTGAACGATGGTAGCTAAAGCTACAGAAGTGAACTATTGGTATAGTAAAGTGGCCGTGCGCTTTCAAATGAAATTGTCGAAAGCGACCCTAGCGGTAAAACTTGAAAGTTCATACTTTTTTCTCGGAAACTGAGTGAGTAGGGAAAAAAATCATTTATAGAGCTGTGAGCATCACTAGATTAGTAGAAAAGGTTATTTCATTTAATACATATAAATAAAAGCACTATACATATATAATTAAAGCAGTATTTATATAACGTACAGTTTAACGTAATGTATGTTCAATGTGTCCATACCATCTGCCACAATGCATGTTTATATGGAAGAAATAACTTCATGTTACACGTACGCCAACATTACAGGTGAACGTAGAGACGTAGGACATCGTAAGACGTACTGCTGTGCAGTTTCAACAACGATTAGTTTAAATTCGTCTCATAAAATAACATCTATCAATAATCTTCATTCGAATAGCCTGTAAATATCTTTTATTTTGTTGTTGCTGTTGTTGACTCGATGCTCGTCAAAGTACACAGACATGTGATGACAGACGATCGTTTGAAATTTTTCTCGCATATATATTATCTGAAGGAGCGATTTTTCTCCCCATAGTCATCATTTGCATACGATACTTATAGAAATGCTTAGAGCTTTCTATTTGTACCATTTGTTTCTGCAAAATGTCTTTTCTTACTAATTCGATGGTAATCTACAACTGTGTATTTGACTTATTTTCTGTATCTCCAATAGTTTCCGAAATAGAAGCACTAATTTCAAAATTTTATCACTGAGGACTCTGTCGTCACTCTCAATATTTTATAGTCCATCTACCATACCAAAACTGTTAGTTTCCGAAATAGAAGCGCTAATTCCCAAATTTTGCCATTGGGGACTCAGCTGTCCCTCTCGATATTGCATAGTCTCTTTACTATACCGAAGCTGATAGTTTCCAAAATAAAAGCACTAATTTCTAAATTTTGCCACTACGGACTCTGCTGTCACTCTCAATATTGCATAGTCTCTCTACTATACCGAAACTGATAGTTTCCAAAATAGAAGAACTAATTCCCAAATTTTGGCAGTAGGGACTCTACAGCCAATTTCTATATTGCATACGCCTTTACTATACCGAAACTGATAGTTTCCGAAACAGAAGCACTCATTTCCAAATTTTTCAACTAGGGTCTCTGCCGTCACTCTCAATATTGCATAGTTCCTTTATTATACTGAAACCTTACTTTCATATCTCTAGTCGCCATCATTCAAAATTTGTTTGGTCTACAAATAACTTTACTGGGCATCTTGTATGGATACCATTTAGAATCACAGACACAGTGCTCAGTCAAGGTTAATAAAATACATTGAAGATATATAGAATTATATAAGAATTATATAAGATATTCTACGGACCTTGCTGTATAGCAAATATTCTTATTTCCACTGCAGGTATTAGATGCTGATAAACACAGATATATTCGATCGTAACGAAATGGCTTACTTGCTTACCTTTTCCATTCCACAATATAGAGAGACATCATGCGTTATTGTAACATCTAAACAAAATTGAATTTAATATTATTAATAAATATTTTGTGATAAACATGTTTGGATAATTAATATTCAGAAAAACTAATTTTATATAAATTTATCAAATGAAAAGAAAGCATGTCATTTCAGTTTCTCATTGGGTGTATGCCTAAATATTTCTACCACTTAAATAATGATATACGGAAATAAATTAATAAATATTTATAACACGCAGCATCTTTCAAAACTGCATAATTATCTATTCCTTATTATTTTTTTAAACAAAACCCACTTTCATTTAATAAACTCATTAAAAAAAAGTAAAACGAGAAAATATAATCTACATCTGGTCAGGACAAAATAATGAAATTTCAATATTATACAACACAAAAATATACGAATTATAATGCAAAAAACAACAAAGGCACATATTTCCATCAAAAACTTCTTCATTAATCATGAAAAATATATAAAACACACACGGAGAAAAGAACATTTTTCTTAATGGGGGCTCTTTAGAACTTTAAAAGGGGTTCCTCGAACTGATTCCTAGAAGTAAATTAAACCGCCGCCGTTCCTTTAGGGTTCTAAATTTAAACGTGAGAATTCGGCAGAAGGATTTCGGAGGGGAGGGTTAAAAAAGAATGCATAAATACAAACTGGAAAACTCGGGTTTATGCAGGAAACTGAGTTGTTTTTTCACAGGGGATTTCTTTATGGAATTAAGGTTTTGTTTAAAAGTAAATTCGTTTTATTTACAGGCAGTGGCGGAAATAATGCGGGGCATTTCTATAGGGGAACATGAAAGAGCGATTCCTTTAAGTTCTTTGAAGAACAGCAACACCTGCGGAAAAACATTTTCCTAATTAATTTGGATTCTATTTTGTTTATTCTGTTTTAAGGAAATGAATGCCATTTTAGCGTTAATTTTGCAAAAGTAAATTATCAGGAAAATCCCACATTTCAAATCTGCTTAGCTAATTTTAAACAGATAATTCCCTTCCCGTGGATTCCAATTTGTTAACGGCTGGTTTTTAAATTTTTTTGAAATTATCAAGCACACACATACTTCCATGTATACTTGTTCACGTACGTACACTAGCATTCTTAGAACGCCGACATTTTGACAATACTTGTTGCAGAATTTTAATAATGACTGCAATAATTTATAGCCGAAATTCAAGCAAAATTCATTCGTAGTACGAATTCATTAATGTTTTTACTTTCCTTATATACATAATGTATAAGGAAAGTATTGTGATGGGGTCGAAAATTCGAGTTCGAGTTTTCGACGGGAGAGCACGTTTCAAGCATCCCTGATCACGAATCAAACATTTTTGAGGTGATGGCTGTGTGTGTGTGTGAAAGTATGTGTGTGTGTGTGTGTCAGTGAGCCTGTGGAGACAATAATTGACGAACGAATGGACCGATTCGAAAGAAATTTGGTACAAAAATCACAATCCGTAAACACTGGAAACCTATTGTTTTTATACGCAATCGAATGTCCAGAACCCCCCTAAATTTTCGAGTGAAATTTTGAAAAAATCGTCAAAAAATCAAAACCGCTAATAAAGTTACGCAAATAGACATTTCTTATGTAATTTGTCATTAGAAAACGATTGACCTAAATTTTAGAACGCTAACATGACCCGTTCTCGAGATATTGCACATTTTTGAAAAATATTATCAAAAAGTCATATAAAATAAAAAAAATATTTCCTATTGAGAAACATGTTCACTTTTCATATGTAATACTATGCGATAAATAGGGTGACATCATTCTCGTGGATCTAGCTCGTGCCATTTATGAAAAAAGATACTTTGAGTAATACTTTTGTATTTGATCGCCAATAGTCATTTATCTGCTGTAAGAATAAATTATTTCTTCATCCATAAAGCTTGGCGAGATTTTGGCGACGATTTTGGCGGAATGTTGCCAACTTGGTGACTTTTTTTCAATGTTGCCAAATTAACGCCAAATGGCTAAAAATGGCGCTAAATCAATTAAAATGACGACTAATTGTTGAAAATTGAATATCTTGGAAAGAATATAAGTATCTACTATAAGAAAAACCTGTTTTTTTTACTGTAAAAGTAGTAAATTCATTACATTATATAAGGAAAGTCATGTGTTGCCCACATCAGATGTTTATACACCGGTTTGGGGAAACTGGTGGAAATCGGCTGAATGACACCACTGTCCTCTGCCAAAAAGGAAACTTCAAATATCTCTTCAAAATGCTTTAGTGTATGTTTTGGAATCATGGATAAGATATATTTTGCAAGACAATGACCAGTTCTTACATACGATTAAAAGATGGATACCTTCCGTTGATCATATTCAAAGGAAAACTTTGCCATATTTATGTTGAATGCATGAAACATAGTGAACAGATAACACGATGTCACTATAGTCTGAACTAATGATATTGGTTGCCAACGTTTTAGTTTCTAGTTCAAATTTTCTTATATTTCTGTTCGCAAATGGAGAAAATCTCATAATGTACTCTTAATAAATGAACTCTTAATAAATATGTGTGTTGTGTTTAGTCTATAGCTGAAAACCTAAGCGTCGTACGACCCTGGTATAAAAGTATTTCAGGACCGGGGAAGGTTAACCTCCTTCGTTAATTTTACTTTCCTTATATACATAGTATAATGTATAAGGAAACTATTGTGACGGGGTCGAAAATTCGAATTCGAGTTTTCGACGAGAGACCACGTTTCAAGCATCCCTTATCACGAATCGAACATTTTTGAAGTGATGTCTCTGTGTGTGTGAAAGTATGTATGTGTGTGTGTGTGAAAGTATGTATGTGTGTGTGTGTGAAAGTATATATATATATGTGTGTGTGTGTGTGTGTGTGTGTGTGTGTGTGTGTGTGTGTGCGTGTCGGTAAGTCTTTGTAGACGATATCTCACGAAGGAATGGAGCGATTCGAATGAAATTTGGTACAAAAATTACATACCATGAATACTGGAGGCCTATTGTTTTTAAACGCAATCAAATGTTCAGAACCCCTCAAATTTTTGCGTGAAATTTTTGAAAAAAATCATTAAAAAATCAAATCCTTTACCAAAGTTACTCAAATAGACATTTCATATATAATTTTTCCTTAAACTATTGATATAAACTTTAGAACACTAGCATGAACCGTTCTCGAGATATTGCACATTTTTCAAAATTAATAATCAAAAAAGCCTATAAATTAAAAAAAAATATTGACTGTTGAGAAACATGTTCACTGTTTCATGTGTAACATCATGCAATAAATTTGGTGACATCATTCTCGTGAATATAGCTCGTTCCATTTATCAGAAAAGATACTTTGAGTAATACTTTTGTATTTGAACGCCAATAGTCATTTATCTACTATAAGAATAACTTATTTCTCCATCTATAACTCTTGGCGAGATTTTAGCGACAAATTTAGAGGAACGTCGCCAACTTAGCGACTTTTTATATGTTACCAAATTAACTAAAATCTAGCTAAATGGATAAAAATGACTCTAAATCAATGAAAATGACGACTAGTTAACGAAAATTCAATATATTTGAAAGAATATAGGTATCTACTATAAGAATAAACTATTTTTTACTGTAAAAGTAATAAATTCATTACATTATATAAGGAAAGCCATATGCTGCCCACATCAAATTTTTTATTTTGAATTTTGAATTCGTATTTTAATTGTTTTATGTTTTCAACATTTTTACACAAATAGATTCCTTAGCGATTGAAGATATTATACAGAGGTTCCATTTTGAGCCTTTCCAAAAGATCGAAAAGTGATCTCTCAAACAAACCTTGAACGGAATTCGTACGATTAACAGGCCATTTCGTGAATTTATAAAAAATATAAATTTTTCGGGTGTTAAAAACGTCTTCGATTTTTAAATTAAGATCTAAAAATTGATTAGCAATACAACATTTTTAATTTAACTGCAGTCTCTTTAAATATTACACAGCTCCAAAACAATAACAAAAAATTCTGAATCCATCTGCTCATCAATTATTATTTTTATAAGGTATTTTCGATGGCTAATTTTTGACATTGGAAATTATCTGATCGTTCTTCCTTCACAGTTGACCGCTACCGCCTTATATTAGAAAATACATTTAAAACGATTTGGAAACCGGGTGGTATTATTTAAAAAGTAGAAGCCGCTCATTTAAGGCCTAGGAAATGCCTAGCAATTTGTTTTAGTGATAAATATAATAAAAACCCATGCACGCAAGCTTATGGTTGCATTAGCTTTAATACTTTTAACGGTTTGCATCTTAAATCTCGAGCAAAAGCGGGTATTCCTTCAAATTGTAAATGCAATTAATAGTAAAAATTATTTCTTGTAGTAAAGAGTGAATGAATTTTTAATCTTTGATTTATTTACGAAATCCAATGCTTCTAATACACTTCTTCAGTTTCGTAATTATAAATGTTCCATTTCTCTGATGGAATACAAAGAAAAGTATTTGGATTTTCACGAATAATCAGCAACGAAAAGATTTCTATTCAAAATAGTCTTTCAAAATGTTTTTTCAATCACTGAATCAGTTCATTTCTGATCTGGAAATATTCTTTTATCTGCATCTGCATCCCTATATCAATATTGTCTTTTATTGGATCATATTCTAAGAATAATAAAAGTCTCTCTTTCTGACTTTATGCAAATATTTATTTATAAAATATGACGGATTTTCTAGATGGGTGGATAAAATTAAGGTTTGAAGGGATGATTTGATATGTCAAGCGTTTCCACGTTGGAAAAAGGAAAAATAAACGACAGAGAAATCGAATTTAAATGGAGGAGTAATCTGCAATTTTAGATATTGTTACGAACGCATCCTCTGTAATCGTGGGTGTGCACGTAGGATACAAAAATGAGTCTCAGTTTCTGGATAAATAACACGTTTATTTACAAGCACAACGTGGATAGGAACAATATACAGTCAAACAGCATTTAAAGGCTCCACAAATTTCCTAAAATAACTGATATTAATCTTAAAATAATACATTACACAAAACAGCTGCTACTATTTACGAAACATTGTAAAAAATCACAGACCAATGCAGCTCGCATCTTGTCAACTAACTTTGCGACTCGGTGAAAACTCCTATTTATAGACTCTCCACAGAAACTTCTGGAAATCTCTAATATCACATTAAATAATCGTTATTTCGTGATCCTTCTCGAAAATTCGAGAAGTCGCCGAATGTCTCCAAATTGGTGATAAATCGCCAAATCTGGCAACCTATTTTCGAAGGTGCGAAAGTGGCAACCCTCGAATGGCGTCATGGGAAAGAATGCCTTTACGGTAGTTTTCACCCTGTGGTCTTCGACAAAGACGAATGTAAGGAGGGCGAAAATAGACTCCGGATAAAAGGGAATATATTAAGCTTTCACAACACTATTCAAAACTGGAATTAATTACCCGGCATTACCCGAGTCTTAAATATGAGCCCATTACTAATAAAATATTAAATAAGCATCCGCTACTTAAATAAAACATTTGAACACATTTCTTCCTTTCGAAAATTGCATGCTCCAAATCGCGATTTGGAGCGTGCAATATCCGGATCGAAAAAAATCGAAAGACAAAATATGAGGAAAGACAAAAATTGAAACAAAAACAAGACAAAATGGTGAGGGAAGGAGTGGCATAAATTCTTAAGTAGACATGTGCAGAAAAATCTTGTCATAGAAGATCGAATTCGTGGAACGTGCAAGGATTTTGTGGAGGATGCTTTGTGATCACTTAATGGGATCGCTTAAAAAATTGCAAAAATTAAAATTTCTTTTGATATCGAAATTTTTTTTATTAGAATGCAAAGATATGAGCAACACTTTTAAACAAATTATTGAATTGTGCTAATTTTTGTTTTTCGGGTGTAGAGATCCTTGCTTTAGAGTTTTGTACCCATTAATCATCTATCTATCTGCTTGACTGCGCCACGTTAATGAGCGACAATGACAGAGAAATCGTGGTTCACAGGCGGTGATAATGAGCAGTTGAGCACTTTCGTACTTATAAATATATAAATATGTTGCGCATTCTCGATAGTAATATTATTCAAAGATATTTAGTAGTATATAAATAAGTTATAAGTAAGTACTCAACTTTGCTTGTCATCTGAGAAAATTCTGAATATTTTTTTTATTTATATATTTATTAGGGACTGAATTCATTATTAAGGAGAAAATTCTGATTTAATATCAATCTGTGTTCAACATAGTCGAACAGTTCTTAGAACCATTTCATCCAAAATGATCCAATAATACTCGTAGAATGATATAATTATACTAAAATGATTATTAACAATTTCTTCTTCTTCGATCCAGACCGTCCGATCTACCCAGTATCAGGTCAGGAAGTACCACCCAATTTAGAACGGAACTCAGTGCGGTCGGCATCCACAGGGACCGTACCCTCCTTCCCTTACCACCAACCTCTCGAAAAGACTTACGGACCCACATATTTAAATTGCCCGTGCTTCGCTTGAACACGGGGACAGTTTGGGCAAAGCCTTGAATCAAACTCGGGTCGGTCGAGTGCAATCCCCGCGGTAACCACTGGTCTGTATCACCCCTATGAATCCCAATTTATCGATCCGATCTTAGAAAATATCGTAAGATCGGCAAGATTCATCATATCGTTCAAAAAGACAAAGTTTAAAAGAATGATATTACACCAACCACTAGGAAATACCTTATATTTGATGTCGGTTTATGTTCAAAATGACCGAAAGGTTTGAGAGAGCCACATCGTTCTTTTGATAATCGTTATTTTGTTTTTAAACATTGAATTAAAAAAAAAGACTGAGTTAAAACAACATTGAATTAAAAAAAAAAAATCTAGTCCCTAAAGAGCTATATTACAGCGCCATCTATGGGGAAAATAATGATCAAATATCAATTGGGTCTCAAAATAACCGAGCCTCCGATCTGCGGTTATCTTGTCATGTCGGCGTATATAACCTAAGCTACTGAAATAATTTCCTTTATTTCTGTATCAAAAGTGAACCCGAACAAATTCCTCTACTCATATCTTAACCTGTGCATTTTTAACTTTTCTTTTAAATTCGTGAAACTTGAAAAAATGCCATTAATCAACTCGCAGAGCATTATTAAATTTGTTAAATTGTTAAAGCTTTCTCATGCTACAGTATATAAAGTATTGTTTTGACGAATATTTTCGACTTGATGACAGTATATGGTTCAGGACCTCCTGAGATTTTGAATGATAGTATATGGTTTAGGACCTCCTGAACACGTTTTGACTATTTTTAATGATGCCTGATGTATGTGGTTCATTTCTTGTGTAAAAATTAGCTGCCACAAATATTAATAGATTTTTACGAAGCTTCATATCCAGCTGTGCTTAAGAAAAACTAGAACTAGGTGGAATTTTTTGAAATTTGACTAAAAACTTCGAAGCTTTTTCGAAATTTTACATTTCCTTAACACGGCAGCATAGGACAAAATGTGGGCATAATTATGCAATAAAAAGAGTTACTTGTACCTCAATAATCACGAAACTTAACAGTTTCAATCATTGTAGTGAAAAATAGCTACAGCGCAACTTTTATGGTCGTGACGCCATTAGCCTCCTCGGGGGGAGGCATTATACTCCCCCGAGGGGTATAATTGTCATCATTTGGATCAACATTACATATTTTTCAAATTTTTCTTGCAGAATTTGTAAATGAGAAACAAATCACAAGCTACTTAAAAATAGATTCAGGTATGAAAACTATCAAGTCGTTCCACACGCCATTTAATTTCAATTAACAAGCACGATATTTTTAAATTAAGTCCGTAGTAAGTTTTGTAATAAGTTTGTAAGAACTGCAACATTTCCATATATTTCTATTGATAAAGGCTTTTACAACGTGAAATGTAACCGGTTCAACATTACTTTTAATTGATGAAAATGAGATATGAAATCCTGAGCATCTACAAGACAAAACGAAGGCTCCGAATTGCTTTCAACCGGAAACATCTAATCATATTCTTATTTCAAACACACATTTCGCTTATTTCAAACACACCCTTCGATTTACTAAAGTTTGTTGAGGAACGTAATAAATATGAAAATGACACATGCTTCGATGCCGCATCCATCACAGACTGCTCAGAAACATCACTTTTTGCCCCTCCCTGCTTTTTCGAATTTTGAGAATAAGGGAAATGTTGTCTAGCAAATTTTGCAGGGAAAAACTTTGTTTTGCACCAAATCCTTGGGAAAATCGCCAACTGAGGGACATAAGGGGGAGTTTGAACCTCGCAAAGAAAACGGCGCCCCTTTGTATACGGGGGTGGTGTCTTCTCAGATAGTGATTGAGAACGTCCCTTCTGCAAGAGGAATAAATTCGCTGAAAATTGGGGTTTCTTTCTGCTAGATACGTCTTTTGAGGGTAATGAAGGTGGGAAGGGGCTGGCTGAGATGCAGGGGGAAAAAAGAATACATCGCCAATCGTTTAGAAAAGGCGCCAATGGTGATTTGGAACTCAAAAGACGTGATCAGTAGGAGGATTGTGAGATTTCTCGTAAAAACTGAGCAATTTATTCGAAAAGAACGAAACGAAAGGGATATCTTTTTGTATAATCGGAATGAATATCACAATGGGCGGGGAAATGATTTGAAACGTTCGCATTGTGCTGTATATCAGCACTTACGGTTGTGGAACATTAGATTTATTTTTTATAATAAAACTCAATCATGTGGAACCTTGAATTGGACTGGCGCTTAGTGAATTGCTTCCAGTTATGGTAATAACTATATTGCTTTTGATTGTACTTTGAGTTACCTTATATGCAAAATAATGATACTCACAGAACATGAGTTGTTACCAAAGTTTGTGAACGCCTCCCATAGTTGGATTCTAAGAGTACGAACTTGGCCGTTATAGTCTCGTAATATATGAGTCCCGAAACTATGACAACTAACAATATTCCTACTGCTTAGGTAGTATATGCTGGTTCTTAAGATTCTTATAAAATATTTTTAAATCGTTCATATTGGTGTGTTAAAAAAAAAAGTTTATTTTAATGCTATCAACTGGAATTTATGAATTTAGATAAATCTAAAACGTGGCAGTTCGTGTCGGCTAATTCTCGGGCTTTGAATTATAACACGTCTTGTAGCTGGATCTCGGTTTAGGTACTTTTACTGTCTGGACATGTCAAGTCTCGAATGTCAGCCTGTGCAAACCACGAATATACATATTGCACAGACTCTCGCGCCCGTCCAAACAGCTGCTCAAGTCTTTGGACGAATCGGACGATCTGGGTCTTCAACATATTGCACAGAGAAAAACATGAATATAACCATTATCCTTGTAAATTCAGCATAACTCTTGTAAAGAGCCTTGCTGCCCCAACCGGGAATCGAACCCTGGATCTTCGAAATGGCCACCCGACTCTCTACCGTTGAGCTATTGGGACAAAATTGCAAGATCTTATCATCGAAGTGGACTCTGAATTCTCCAACCTCTAATGTCAGATTGGCGAGCCACTGGCAAATCTGACTGACCACCTCCTGCTATTTTTTTTTACCTTAGGTTAGCCTCCTGCTACTACTACTTTTACACAGGTTAGTATCAGGACGGCCTGGGGCTTTCACAGGTTAGTATCCGTGTTGCTCTAAGTCCTTTGGATGAGTCGGACGGCCTGGGTTTTCGAGAGGTTAGTATCCTGCGTGGTCGTTATCCTCTCAAGTTGATATTGGCCCTCAATCTTCCAGAGTCCACTGAATCCATATTAATCGTACTAGGACCACTTTCCGACCTTCGGCATCTTTGTACTACCCTACAGGGTTGATTTGTTTGGGCGCCATTGTAAAGAGCTCTACTGCCGCAATCGGGAATCGAACCCTGGATCTCCGAACTGGCCAGTCGCGCTCTACCGTTGGGCCACAGGGATGAAGATGCAAGCTCTTATTGTCGAAGTGGACTCTGCACTCCTTGTAACGCAGTAGCTCCAGGTGATATTTCTTGTAACACAGCAACCCGTTTCGAAGGCAGAAGACAGACTTTTTCTGCAGGACCAGCATAAAAACGATTTTGAATCATCAGAACAAGATCGACATCTGCCGATAGATTAGTAAACTTAGTTGATGTATAAAAGCATCTGAATATGCTTAAAACTGCTGCAATAAGTAAATGTAAATGTTTCAGAGAAATCGAAATACGTCTTGACTGCTGCAATAAGTTAAAGTAAAAATTGTAATGAAATCAAAATTTCCCACAAAACTGCCACAATAAAAGTCATGAAAAAAAAAATACGCTCAGTAAGTTCATAAAAGTTGTACACAAATCGATATATGTCCTCCAAAAATAAAAATATGCAAAATAATTCCGCAATAATCAAAAGTTGCAAGCAAATCGATATACGCCCCAAACTGCTGCAATAACTGTTGTAAAAAAAAAAGCAAGATATGCTAAAAATTACTTCGATAATTAAAATTTTTTAACATATCGATAAACTCCCAAAACTTCTGCAGTAAATAAAACTTGTAATAAAGAATCAATATTACGCTAAAAAAAATCTGCAACAATTAAAAGTAGAAAACAAATATATATACGTCCAAACTGCTGCAATATATAAAAGTTGTAAAAGGAATCAAACCACTCTAAAAAATTCAGATATAATTAAAAGTTGTAAACAAATCGAAATATGTCCAAAAGTGCTACAATAAGTAAAAACTGTAAAAAATCAAAATACGTCCGAAACCACTTCAAGATGCCAAATCCTTTTATAAACTTTCACTTATTGCATCAGTTTAGAACATATCTGATCGATTAATTATATTCATTTGTTTCTTGTGTGCCAGAAAACTTTCGAATTTACTTAAAGCTCGAATTCTAATTTTTGGTCGTAAAACAATTACTTAAAGCTCGAATTCTAATTTTTGGTCGTAAAATAATTACTTAAAGCTCGAATTCTAATTTTTGATCGTAAAACAATTACTTAAAGCTCGAATTCTAATTATTGGTCGTAAA
This sequence comes from Amaurobius ferox, assembly GCA_951213105.1. Lineage (NCBI taxonomy): Eukaryota > Metazoa > Arthropoda > Arachnida > Araneae > Amaurobiidae > Amaurobius > Amaurobius ferox. The sequence continues at coordinate 91,115,587 of OX578154.1, forward strand.
ACAATTGTTTCTTGTATACGACCATGTACATTAGGAAAGTAAGCTTGGTATATAAATCAATAAGTCAAAACGGTCCTTTAGCCACATAGTAAGAACAGCTGTAGACAAATAATGAAACAAACTATTAACTAAATAAATCTTAAAAATACAAAGCAACCGCGTGTTCCTGCTCTAGATTTTTGTTTTTTTTTCACATGGAAGGAAAAAAAGAAGAAAATCCCTTACTTATACTTATCCGAGGATTCTGAACATAAATATTTATACGCCTCCATGAATTTGAATCACACATATGTTCCAACAACACTAACAAACACTGCTACTTTAAGCTCCCCTTACAAAATGCATGATGATTCCAGAATTCTTCTACATTTTGGGATAAAGGAAATGGAAAAAGTCTGTAAGCTCAAAAGATGGTGGATCCTGAAGAATGTGTTGATCTTGGATCAATGCACAAAATGATGTATTTTCCTATCTTCAACTCAGACGTCCATTTTTCAAAGTTGAAATTTAAGAAGAATAGATTTTAAGAGTGGAAAAAAAATGTTTTAAAAAATTTTCATAAATAATTTAAATCAGAAGTGCGCAGCCATCATCAACCAGTGGACCCATATTGAATATTATTAAAGCACTGATTATTGGCCATATTAAGGCATAAAATACGAGTTATATTAGGGCATTGAATACGGCCCAAGAATGAATTACCGGCATATCGTTATTTTGAATTTTCAATTCCGGTATTAATACTTGTATTTCTGTATTTTCAAAATTTTGATGATAATTTATGGAGAAAAATCAAAGTATGTTCTGGGGCTAAATTTGAAAGGATCTTCTTTCACTAATTTATTTAAAAATATACATCAGAAACAGTAGAATGAAATATCTTACAAGAAAAGTATATATATATATATATATATATATATATATATATATATATACAGCATGTCCAGAAAATTCCGGAACTGCGCAATATCTCGAGAAATACACTTCGGATCAAAAAATAAAACAAACACGTATTCAATATTTTTAGAAAAGCTATCCAATGATACCAAAATTGACACACTCTCCCCTCTTATGAGGGGAGGGGTGTCAATTTTACCCACCCGACTCCTGGGGGGTTGGGGTGGGCAACTTTGAAATTTTCAATGGGAACCCCCATTTTTTATTGCAGATTTGGATTCTCCAGAAAAAATTACATGCATTTGACTTACGATTTCTGATTTTTGCTCCCAAAAACGGCGCTATAATCGAGAAAAACGGAAGTGGGGCACTAACGTTTAAAAGTTACAGAAAAAGGCACCCTGATCATGAGAGACAAGGGGACTTATGTTAATCAAGCACCCTGGAGGGAACAGAAAACTACTAAGTCCGCATCGTTGTTCCTGGGTAGTGCTAAAAGTAGCTTTGAACCGTTTTCTAAACTGAAGTAAACAGTTGTCTCTGAAGTGAACGGTTAGCGGGGGAGGGGGACAATTTTAGCATCACTGGATAGTATTTTTTTAAACATTGAACAAGTAATTTTTTATTTTTCTATCCGAAGTGTATTCCCCGAGACATTCCCATTTTTATACGTTTGTGCCCCACTTCTGTTTTTCTCGATTATAGCGCCGTTTGTGGGAGCAAAAATCAAAAATCGTATATCAAATGCATGTAACTTTTTCTGGAGAATCCAAATCTGCAATAAAAAATGGGGGCTCCCTTTGAAAATTTCAAAGTTGCCCCTGAGGGGGGAAGGGTGTCAATTTTGGTATCATTGGATAGCTTTTCTAAAAATATTGAATACGTGTACATTGAACTTTTTGAACCGAAGTGTATTTTTCGAGATATTGCGCCATTCAGGAACTTTCTGGATACCCTGTATATATATATATATATATATACAGATATATATATATATATATATATATATATATATTACAGCTTCTCACTTTTCTTTCATTGGACCTTCACACCTTTTTATTATATATATATATATATATATATATATATATATATATATATATATGCGTCCCAATTTAGATCTTAATCCCTTTCCCCCTGTCTACTTCAGCAACAGAATATTGTAGATAACCTAATCGAACTTGGTCAACTGTCAGAATTAACGCAGATAATCAGGACTCTTACGTTATCCTCAAGTAATAAATTTTCTACCCGTTTAATATATTTTAATCTTATAATATCTTCGAAGGATATAGCCAAACCCTGTTTATGAGATTCACCTAATTAAACTTGGTGCACAAATTTTACACCCAACGGAAAATTTTACACCCAAAGCAAACTTGCTTCTGAGTGAATCTCTTATTGAATGTAATCACAGGTTGCAAACTGCTAGAACTTTCCAACACCGAATTATTTATTTTCTGTCAACAATTAATTCGACATTCTTCCCGTACTTCCCCCCCAAGAAAGCATCGTGATTTACGAAGACGTTGGGGATACGTTCCGCAAGACAATTTCCTCCTCCCCCGCCCCGTGCCGTGGGATTTGTGTGATCGGGGAACAGGTGGCACAACGGAAGAACCTATTCACCACACCGTGTTAAAGGGGCTTCCTGAATGTGAGGGTGGAGGGGTAGGGGGAAGGCGAGCTGATGCCGGGAATACATCGATGTGTTGGAGAATATCAATAGTTGGCACTGTTTGTTGTTCCAATTTTTAGGATAAATATTGAATATTGGACGCATGCGTGTAAGGAAAATGTAAATAAAAATCAGGCGTGTCCAACATATGACCGTACCTACAATTTAATAAATGTCGATTTTGTTGAAAAGTAATAATACAAATTCGATCTTTGATACTACTATACAGCGCTAAAATAAATTGATTTATTGTTGTAATCAATTAAAATAAGCTTAACAAGTACAGAGTGTTTAAATGAAATGTATCTAAAAGTATGAAAGTATATTTCGGGAAATATTTTTTATATATAAACTTCTGGCTTGCACCATCTTAGAGAGAATCTTTTATAGATTTACCATGCGGCAACTTGTTCCTGCTCACGTTCATACGCCAGCTAGTAAACGTAGACAAGCTCAGTAAGATATTTTACTTCAACGAATTGATGTGTGTGTGTGTGTGGCGTTATGTCAAAAACCTTGTTTACTGAATCATTATCAAAAACCTTAAGCACCTAAAAGCCAGCACAACTGACTCTGTGGCTAGAGCTACATCGAACATACTGTAAGCAACATGAAATGACCTTAACTATCATCTGTTTGCTTGCCGTGTCACTGAGGGTGGCGATTTTGAAATTAAGTCAGTTATAGTCAGAGAAAACACATTGATAGTTTTCTCTTATATTGTCGTGTGAAATAGAATTCAACTATTTTTTTAGAGGGAAATGACAGGACATAAAATGAGGCACTAGCTAGTTTGGAAAAAGACAATATTGACATTTTATAACAGAACACTCTTATGACAAGTCCAGGAGTCGCGAAGTCCGGACAAATCGCTCTAATAATAACAATCTCAATAATAATTGTCTTTTAAAATATTCTACTCCCCCCCCCCCGCCCGCTCTTCCCGGGATAATCTCGAAGACTGAAACTTAACACACTTATATTATCAGCTTAAAGACAGAACGTAAGGGGGCCAGACTTTCGATTTATTTTTGGAGAGCAGAGAAAATGATTTTTTTCCCGTAAAATATATTCAAACTCTTCAGAATCCCCCCCCCATCCCCCATCGAAGCTCTTTGGTGATCTACAAGAGTGAATCTTTACCCATTTATAGTGCCAATCATCAAACAAAGCCAAACGTAGCTAAGTTTTCGATTCCCACTACCGAAGGCGGACATTATGGGATTTTTAGAAAAATATTTGCAGAACTTCAAACAGTCTCCCCCGTTTTGTGTCTTAAAAAGCTGAATCTATCCACTTATAGTATTGATGACTGGAGTGAACTTTGCGAAGCCGGATCTTCTATTTCTTACTCGGGGTGAACAAAATCGTGTGTGTAAATGTCCTGAGAACCATCGCCTGATTAACGCACGGGCCTCTGGTGTCGCGGCCCTGGGCCCCTAAATTTTGTATGTGATATATTTTAAACAGAAATAATTTTTAATTTTTAAGAAGAAATAATATTCACAAAGTAAATATTCCTAATATTAAAATATAAAACTAAAATTACGAAATTAATTCATTAAAAAATATTTTCCCCCAAAATTTTAGAATGTAGACATATTGTCTCTCTACAAATACGCCAATATTTTTAAATATTATTCATGTTTTTTTAATTCTTAATATATTGCTTTAAAATAATAAGTCTACATGTGCAATTAGGCGCTACGATCTCAGGCCCCAATTTCCGTATATGATACAGTTTTGCATACCGCATGGGGCTCTGAAATACCATCAGGCCATGTGCTCCTCTTTAGCTTAATCGGTCCCTGCTCTTGGGTCGCTTATTGGTCCCCCTTATAAAGTGACCTTGAAGACACAAACTAGACCACGGTTTAGGGCCCAATTGGGATAATTTTGGATTGAAATGATTATTTTTGACTTAAGCTCTGCACTTTCTCTGTATATTAAGATAAGCAGAAGCCGCCGTTTGACAAATTTCTCGTTTTTCGAGATTCTTTGCTTCGTACCGAGAAAACTAGTGCATATAAAAATATGAAATTGGTACACTTATAGAAAAAGCTTTGGGGAATACGTTAAAATAAACCGCTTTTTTATATATCTATTGGAGTTTAAGAAATATTTAATGTCAAAGTCAAAGACAAAATATTTGAGCTGTAAGATAGACAGGATAGACTGACAATAAGAAGACCACGAATTTTTGCGGGCAGGTACCTACATGTGTGAATTTTTACAGGATGGAGTCTCTTTTTTAATTTCGATGTAGTTTTTGAGATATTTTACTTTTTATGCACTTCTGAAGTGAACTTTTTTTTCGTATCGGCACGTCTAGCGATTTCTCTGTCTCGTACCATAAAAACTATACCATACAAATAAAATCTGATGTGGGCAACACATGACTTTCCTTATATAATGCAATGAATTTACTACTTTTGCAGTAAAAAAAATAGGTTTTTCTTATAGTAGATACTTATATTCATTCCAAGATATTAAATTTTCTACAATTAGTCGTCATTTTCATTGATTTAGCGTCATTTTTATCCATTTGGCGAGATTTTTGTTAATTTGGCAATATTTCATAAAAGTCGCTAAGTTGACAACATTCCGCCAAATTCGTTGCCAAAATTTCGCCAAGCGTTATGGACGAAAAAATAAGTTATTCTTACAGCAAATAAATGAATATTTGCGTTCAAATACAAAAGTATTACTGAAAGTATCTTTTTTCATGAATGGAGCGAGCTAGATCCACGAGAATGATGTCACCCAATTTATCGCATGGTATTACATATGAAAAGTGAACATATTTCTCAATAGGAAATATTTTTTTTTATTTCATATGATTTTTTGATAATTTTTTTGAAAAATGTACAATATCTCAAGAAAGGTTTATGTTAGCGTTCTAAAATTTATGTCAATCGTTTTCTAATGAAAAATTACATAAGAAATGTCTATTTGCGCAACTTTATCAGCGGCTTTGGTTTTTTGACGATTTTTTCAAAATTTCATTCGCAAATTTGGGGGGGGGGGGGGTTCTGAACATTCGATTGCGTATAAAAACAATAGGTTTCCAGTGTTTCGAATTGTGATTTTTGTACCAAATTTTGTTCGAATCGGTCCATTCGGTCGTCAGTTATCGTCTCCACAGACTCACTGACACACACACACACACACACACACACACACACACACACACACACACACACACACACACACTCTCACACATACACACACACATCACTTCAAAAATGTTTGATTTTTGATCAGGGATGCTTGAAACGTGCTCTCCCGTCAAAAACTCGAATTCGAATTTTCGACCCCCGTCACAATGCTTTCCTTATATATTATGTATATAAGGAAGGCAATAAGAAATTTGTACATTTATAGAGAAATAATAGGGTAATACGATGAAATAAACTGTTTATTGATTTAAATTTTAGTTTGGCATGAAATAGCTCGCTAAGCGAGCTCAGAATCAAGGAATTCAGTTTTTGGATTCCCTGGGCTAAGGAAAATCCCTACTTTTCACTCCTACAGAAAATAGGCAGGGATAGAAAAGAGATATTTGAAAATAGAATTTTTAGGAAATATAGATATGAAGCGAGCGCAGCGAGTAGCAGGCGAAGCTTCCCAGAGTGGGTTACTCAAGCGGAGCGAGAAGGGGTAGACCCCCCTAGTGTTAAACAAAATAACACTTATTTGAAAAGATGACAAAAATTTTTTATCAGTGTTAATTCCCCTATATTTAACAGCTTTAAATACTAGTACAAAATAATGTATCGGCACGTCTAGCGATTTCTCTGTCTCGCACCGTAAAAACTATAGCATACAAAAATAAGAAATTTGGTACATTTATAGAGAAATGATAGGGTAATACGATGAAATAAACTGTTTATTGATTCAAATTTTAGTTTAGCATGAAATAGCTCGCTAAGCGAGCTCTGGATCAAGGAATTCAATTTTTGGAATCCTTGGGGAAAGAAAAATCCCTGCTTTTCCACCCTACGGAAAATCCGGACGCCCAATTTGCTGCTCATGTCTTCGGACGAGCCGGTCGTTCTGGGTTTTCGACCCTACGGAAAATAGGCAGGGATAGAAAAGAGATATTTGAAAATATAAATTTTAGGAAAGATAGATATGAAGCGAGCGCAGCGAGTAGGAGGCGAAGCTTCCCGAAGTGGACTAAGCAAGCAGTGCGAGCATTGGACAGATCCCCCTACTGTTAAACAAAATAACACAAAAATGACAACAGTGATAACAAAAAGAAAAGAAAAGATTGTTGTCAATGAAAAGATGACAACAATTTTTTAATAGTGTTAATTCCCCTATATATAACATATTTAAATACTAGAACAAAATAATGTATATAAAACTCAATATTGTAAAATAATATGCAACTATCCATTCAGTAAAATTTCAAAATTATTCCATACTTCTGCCTCACATCCACCTAATGTCGAAAAATCCTCTTTCTGTATCTCCGGAATTTTTTTCCTTCATAAATGGAAATAAGAAAAGAATGAAAAAATTCCAGAATTATGCAGTTATATCCGCATGCGAAAAGTAGATGTGTAAGTAGATTACGCCCCTGCAATGTGTGTGATTCAAATTCACCATAAATATTTATTCTGGACCTCAACAAATGGCGAAGAATGCTATCTTCTTCTGTGAGTGTGCTGGCAGTGGTGGGGGCATATAGGGTCATTTTCTTTCTCCTGCATTTACCTGGTGATGGCCGTGGGCATACGGTTTTGGTGTTTCAAAATGTATAAAATGTGTAAAGCAGTTCGAAGCGCGAAGAAATGGAATTTGCATACATTGAAGTTACTGTAAATAAAATTTGAAACATCGCATAATGCAAAATATACAATACAAAATGTATAATACGCAATACAAAATGCACAATACAAACAATGCATAATTGCACTTGGGCAAAAAAACAAAAAAATGCAGAAAATACTAATAATAATAATACGAAACGCAAATCCGTTATTAATAGAAATCATTATTTATCACAAACGCAAAACCGTACAAAATACACCATAAAAATTACATAACTAAAAATGTACAATACAAAATACATAATATAAATTACACAACTCTAGTACCCCATACAAAATATATAATACACTTAATACATAATTCTCCTTAAACAAAACACTACAGACCACTGTAAAATGAAAAAATAAATACAAAAATGCAAAAACATCACAAAAGTAAATACAAATACAACATAAGTTCTGAACAATACCAAATACAAAATACACAAGAAAATATATATATCAAAATTACGCTATACAAACAGTATACACTGATGTTTGAATAAAATTAATTACTGGTTATAATGTTAAGGACTGAATTCTAGAAAATTAAGCCTCACAGGTGGGCTTGATCTTCGTTTCGAACGTTATTGATCAACTGCTGGTGTTACGTATTTGTGATATTTCAAAATAAATAAGCAACACATTTATGTGTTATCTATTGTTTTAAAAAAATAGTAGATTCTTCATATAATTTCTCTTTGCAATTGGTGACTTGGCGTATTTAAAAATGACGCCAAGTCGCCAAATTCCAAACCAATGAAATATCTTTTGAACGGAGTTTTCAAGCATTGTGGGAGTGGTTTGACTTCAATTGTCATACAGAATTGAAAAATGGACTATTGACTTTAGAACGTTTAGCATTAAACTCCCTTTATTTCATTTTTTCGATATTAGAAATACATTTCGTTAATAGCCAGTTCTATTTTTCGATTCCTACCCAAATTTATATATGTATATATATATACACCCATGTATATATATATATATATATATATATATATATATATATGTGGTTGCTTTAAGCGTATTGGATTTGTGTAACGTATACAGGTATAAAAGTAATAACTTTTGCAGTCAAATGCTAGCGCATAACTAGCGGCAGCATAAAACAAATATATTCATTACTTTTAAAATTTCCTGACTCTGAAAAACAATATTTATCATTTCACATATTTTCGCTTTTGGAAATATAAGAAGCGACATATCCCTTACCCACTGCAATGAACCATTATGAGCGAACGTTCGAAATCATTTTCACTCCCATTCCATCTTGATAATAGCAAAAAAAAAAACTATCGTTTTCGTATCGTTCTATTCGGATAAATTGCTCAGTTTTTATTTTAAAAAAAAACTATCACAATCCTCCTACTGATCACGTCTTTTGAGCTCAAAAGCACCATTGGCGCCTCCTTTAAACGATTGGCGATGTATTTTCTTTTTCCTGCAACCCACCAGCCCCTCCCCCTACCTTCATTACGGCCACGAAATGAAAAGGCGAATCCTGCAGAAGGAAACCCCAATTTTCAGAATACGCATCCCTTTTTGAAGAGAAAACGTCCTCAATCACTTTCTGAAGAGACACCACCCCCTTATACAAAGGGGCTCCGATAGCTACAGGGTTCGCACTCCCCCTAAGTAACCCCAGTTGGCGATTTTCCCAAGTATTTGGTGCAAAGCAAAGTTTTTAGAGCCACATTTCCAAGACAACGCCACCCCTGTGCTCGAAATTTGGTAAAGAAGAAATAGGCAAAAAGGGATGTTTTTTCGTGCATTTTGTGATGGATGCGGCTTCGAAGCACGTGTCATTTTCATATTTATTATGTTCCACAACACAATTTACTAAATCGACGTGTATATAAATAAACGAAATGTGTAGTTGAAATAGAATTCGGGGAAGCGTAAGCACGGTGGCATCAGCCGAAGACATTAGTTTGGAAGTTGGGTTGGGTTGGTTTCATTGGTTGGATACATTTTTCATATATTTTTTCTTCAATCAGTATGAATCAAGGCCAATCATAGAATGGGGACAGGACACTACTCGAGTGATGGGAACGTGGCGCCAATGGGTGCCCAACAACTTGATATTTTCTTTTTCAAGGAGGCAAAGATATGAAAGTTCCTCAAGGAGTGGAAAATCAAATATTGAAGGGGAAGGCGTAATTTATTCATAGGGGGCACTCAGTTTGTATGGGTGGCCCTGGTTGAATATTTCACAAAGTACGGACTGTATTCTTATGATATACTCAGAAATGAATGCAAACAACTTGATGTGTCCAATATATTGCTTTTCAGTATTAACGCATCCTCTCACCTACCTACCTCCTTTTTTCTCTAGCAACAATAGGGAAAAAAAGGACTATAATCAGTCTTATCAACTTTTAGATGAACTTTATTACTATAGACAAAAAAATATGATGTAGTCAGCAAATGACTTTTCTTATATAATGCTATGAGTTTGATTCTATCCCACTGGGAAAAAAATGATGCATAAGATCTACGGAAATGTTTTTAATGTTGAAATGTGCATTTCAGGCTTTTCCGGAAGGCAGCATTTAAAACTACTTCGAAGTACTCAATTAACTTATATTTCACGTAACTCTAAATTGACAATTATCAAAACTGATAGCATGCGCAATAAGCACTAAATTCCATGTATTAAAATATTTAAATGACTGATTCATCAATTTAACGATATTTTTGCAATTTTAACGACATTTTCTTCAATTTGGGGAGAAATGTCACCATGTTGGCGGTATTTCGCTAAATGTGTTGCCAAGTTTGCCAAATGTATCACCAATTGTTACAGACACACGGAAGAAGGTGCATTTCTATACATAAATGACTCTTGGCAAACTGCAAAACCATTACACAAAGTATATTTTCCTGTGAATGGAACGAACTAGATCGCCGAGAATGATATTAATAAATTTGTTATATAATATTGCATATGAAAAAAATAAACATATTTAACAACAATAAATAGCTTCTTTTAATTGTATATGAATTTTTTGATAAATTTATTAAAAAATGGCAATATCTCGAAAACAGTGTGAGCCAGCATTCTAGAGTTTTTATCAATATTTTCAAAAATTGCATAAGAAATGATTATTTACGTAGCATTATCAAAATTTCTGATTTTTTGATCATTTTGTCAAAATTTCATACGAAAATTTGGGTCTTCCAGACATTTGATTTCATTTAAAATCAATTGACTTCCAGTATTCACGGATTGTGATATTTGCACCAAATTTGGCTCGAAACGCTCCATTTGTGTGATATTACTTATAGACTCACACAGACACTCACACAGACATCGCATCAAAAACGTTTGATTCGAGTTCAGGGATGCTTGAAACTTGCTCAGCCATCGAAAACTCGGATTCGAAATTTCGCCCCCGTGACAATACTTTCCCTACACCTTATACTATATGTATGAAAAGTAAAAACGTGGCTAGATTTCATAGTTAGCGATTAAATAGTTGCAAACGCTAGATTGATCCATTTTTGGATGCTAAGTGTTACGAAAATGTCTAAATATAGCCATAAACAAGCTTACATTTTCTTTCCTGGCGAATTTTGAGAAAGTAATACCGTTTGTCTACAGTGAAGTGACATCTACCTATGTATTACGAACAAACATAAAATTGTTCAACTGTCCAATCATTCCTCCCCATAAACCATGGTTTTGTAGTGACTCCCACTAATCAGGATCAGTATGACCAACAAACTCAAAACTCCTTAAAGCAAGGATTTTAAAATTTTTCTGGTAGCAGTTTTCGTTTTGAACCCAGAACAAGGTAGAACATTATTTTAGCTTTGAAATATCAAAGTACAAACTAAAATATTGGTCTAGCAATTGCTAACATAACTTTTTTTTTCGAGAACGGAGACATATTCACGTGATAAAATAGAACACCACTTTCGTGAATTTTATTTATTGTTTTGATTACCTAAAAAGAAAACTTTTTCTTAATAATTTATTTACAGGAACCTGTGCAAACATAATAGCAGTTAACAATAAAACTGCAGTATTTTTTATTGCTTTAAAAGCAATAAAATTACGATCCCAGTTGTACTTTATGAAAGCTCTAATTATCATCCCGAATCACGTGACAAAAAGAGAAAAACTTGCAACTCATTTGTCCATTTTTTTCCCTCCCTGCTTATTACAAAACCTAAAAGTTTAAATTGCCGTGCACTTAGAAACATTTAATGAACCGAAGAAAATTACACACAGAACTAGCTATTACCATCTAGTTCTGCTACTTTCATTTAATATTTATAACAAATTGAAGAATAAGCGAAAAACTCAAGACTTAACATCCACATTTTTTTTCAACCATCCGGAGAGTTACACATGCGAAGAAAACAGGAAAACAGGATAAGTCACGCGACGAATACCATACACCAGTTTTATTTTTTTTCTTCCAGTTTTTCCTTTATAATCCTGAATCACAATGTCTGTTTTCATGTAACACGTTTGTCTGCAAAAATTCCTCAAATATGCTGTTCACTATTAATCTCAGAAGATGCTACAAACGAATTGGGAGCCGCTTGCTGGTTGCGTGCTTCCCTTAATACATTAAATAATTGCAGGGGATGCTACAGTCCAAGAATTTAAATTAGTTTTACGCAAGGTAACGTGTTGGAGAAATTGCTGGTCCATTTGTTGTTTTTTTTTACTGAAAGTTGGTAAATGTTCTGGCTAAATTGGATGTGGGTTAATTTTTCACCGGCCGAATGGTGGAGAATTCATCTTGTTGCAAGAACTGGAATGTTGGTTTAAAATTTTGTATATTTCGCTAAAAAATTACAAAAATTTAACGTGTTTTAGATTTATATAATACTTTTTCATATTGTTCACATTCAACAAGAAAATACAATATTGGGGAAATTAGCTTTTCTTCTTCATACCGCTGTATTTTTTACACCACTCAAATTATTATTTTCTCTAAATTCTGCGAATCCCAAATTTTGACCAGAACACTTGGAGATTCTCGAAAAAAGCACATGAACACATTTAGAAAGTATGTTCTTTCTCTGATTTTACGTCTGTGCTAGAGTTTGCTCAAGAATATTGGTTTAGAATTTCGTTTATTTCGCTAAAATATTACAGAAATATAACATGTTTTAGATTTATATATTACATTTTCATTGTGTTCACATTCAACATACAATGTTGGGAAAATTACTTTTCTCTTTCATACTTCCATTCTCTTTCAGTATTTTTCATACCACTCAAACTATTGTTTTCCTTAAATTCTGTAAATTCAAAATTTTGATCAGAACACTTGGAGATTTTCGAGAAAAACCATTTTAAGACCACATGAACACACTTAGAAAGAATGTTCCTTCTCTGGTTTTATGTGTGTGCTAAAGTTTGCTCAAAAATATAAATATTGATTAAGGGACCAAAGCAAGCCATTATTTTCTACACTTAACTATGGTATTATGGTATTTATTATTTGGATAAAAAATTTGCGGTATATAGAGACACATTTTATCATCATAATTAATGACACAATACACCATAAAAATTAATTAATCCTTAAAGGTAAATATAAAATAATCGTACCAAGTTTCATTCGAGCTTTATCAATTTATTACCATATAAATGGCATAATGACACTCGAGCACCATAAAAACTAATTAATTTTTAAAGATAAATATGAAATAATCGTACCAAATTTCATTCGAAATTTATCAATTTATTCGATCCAGGGTAACGAGCCAATAGACTTACAGACACAGTCAAACACACCCAGACACCGTTAAAACCTTCTGATGAATTGAATATATGCACAAATTAAAAATACAGATAAAAAAACCTACAGATAAAATATTTCGATATAGTGGAGAAACATTAACAAACACAAATCACGGATTTCTTTTAGCTAGATCTCGTTCTGAAATTCAACAGGGTTTTATCGTAACCGCGTGAAATAAGCTTGTCAAATTTTACAAAAATGCGTAAAATAGCATACCAAATTTCATATAAAAATAAGTCTGTTCCATACATATGCAGCGCCGTGATAATAATCGAATAATTGCTCAAAAACTGCTGCAATGACACACAATAAATAAAAACTTCGTAAATACAACATTAAATATAAAAAGCTATTCTACTAGTGTAGTTTAACAAGGCTGTTATCTGCATTTTGAAGCTAGTGGATCAATTTTCTGTATTTAATTCCGTATTTACGAAGTTGACATTTATTGTGTCTGTAATAACATTTTCGATCGGGAAGCAATTTGTGTGTCTCGACCAACTTGCAGTGCCATACTCACTGTACCAAATTTCATAACTATGGGATAAATAGATTTTACTCTACGCGACCAACAGACAGACATATAAATGAACAAATATTTCTATTACCATAGATTATCCCGAGCAACGCTGGCTATATCTACTAGTTTTAATATAACTAGTATGTACTATATAACTAGCACATTTTCATATAACTAGTATGTAAGTATAATATAACTAATTTTAATAATCAAAAAAATGTATCCGTGACATCCTCGAACATGACCTGAAGTACTGTACCAACCAAAGTACTGCTCCGACCAACTTGTAGTACTATACTCACTATATCAAATTTCACAACTATGGGATAACTAGATTTTGCTCTACGCGACCAACAGACAAACATACAAATGAACAAATATTTTTATTACTATAGATTATCCCGAACAACGCTGGGTATGTCTGCTAGTTTTAATATGTATATAACAAGCATACTATAACTAGTTTTAATATAACTAGTAATTAAGCATAATATAACTACTTTTAATATAGCTAGTACAATATTACTAGTATGTATATAACTAGTTTTAATATGTATATAAAGTAAACACAGTAAACATAATTTTCCTTATATTTTAGATGGGCTAGTGTCGTACTCCATGCCTCAGGGAGAGAGACGAGGGGTTGAAATCGATCTTTCAGACAAAGCTTACGATGGGATGAAAGATGACAGCTACCTGCAGGGAGGCCTCGGACAGCTGACCGATGGAGTGGCTGGCGACGACAACTTTAAGCAGGACATTTCCGGGATGGGAAAAGGTGAGCGTCAATCATTACAAACATTGATGTTTCTGAGATTGATATTCAGAAATTAAGAAGTAAAATATCTTTTTACTGAAATTTTACAATGAATTTATGATCTGACGACAATTTTTCCATGTGGCAAACGATTTTTACTTTCCCTGCAATACATGGTAATGTATAGGGAAAGTATTGGAATCATGCCGAAAATCGCAACTCGAGTTTTTGACGGATCTACACGTTTCGAGACCTCTGGAAAACGAAAAAACTATTTTTAGCGTGACGTCTGTGTGTGTGTCTGTGTGTCTGTCTGTCTGTGTGTCTGTCTGTGTGTCTGTCTGTCTGTGCAGATATTGTATCCACTGTAACTAAAAAACTAATGGACCGAATTTCATAAAATTTGGTAGGTAAGTCACTTGTGGGCGAATCTGGTGCTAATTAGTTTTGGATACGATTCAGGATAAAAGAACCCTCCTTTTTTTGCGAAATGACCCGCAAAAGTATCTAATTGTATCCACTCTACCTGAAAATCTAATGGACCGAATTTCACAAAATTTGGTAGATAAGTCGCATGTGGATCACCCTGGTGCTGATTAGATTTTGGTATGGTTTTTAAAAATAACCTGCCTTTTTTTGCAAAATGGCCGCAAAAATCGACAAAATCTAAAATAAAAAACTACGTACGCTGAATTATATCCATTAAATGCTTGCTTTATACGTAATTTTTAACGAAGAAAAGAATAAGATCAACCCCATTACACTAGGACTAGCCGTTCTCGAGATATTTTTATTTTTTTGTTTTATTTCTCTACGCCACCTTTGAAAATGGGTCCAGTTACCAAATGAGAACGAAAATTGAATTAACAGTGAATTAAATTCAATTAAAATAAGAGAATGTATATATAAGTCTGCAGGGAAAGTCATGTGCTGCCCACATCAGATTTTTTAGTTTGGACAGATAAATTATGTAATAACGGATTATAACTGCAAATATTGTAGTTTTATAAACTGATGTGGAGTCCCGTAAATGCCGTTACGAAAGTTAGCCTCCGGTAAAAAATAAATAATTTGCAAGATAAATTTATAATATAAATACATTGTAATAATTTGAAATTTGATAATAATTAATAATTTGTACGATATACAAGGAGATATGGTCTATAATAATAGAAACATGCAGTAAGTAACCAAATTATGGCCCCCAAGTCATTTTACAAAAAGTAGCTATGACTTAAATATTACTCACAGATCAGTAAAATTATATATGAAGGAATAGTTATAGTAATATAGTCTCTCAATGTACATGTTACACAATGCACATTACATCGTATAGGATACTAAAGCAGATGTATTAACCAGTTGATCAATAATTTAATTCCTTGGTGTATAAACTACAAGTATATTTGAAAATAGATAAGTGTTTCACATAAATCTCTTATAAATTATGTATTTGTTTAATGATGTAGTTATGTATTTCTTGCAGAAAAGTTATAAATCTGTTACATCGAAAATTTTAATGTAATATCAAAATCAATAAAACTTAATGGTCTTACATCTTTAGAATGTAAAGCTCGTAGTGACCGACATAATCATCTATATAGAACTGACAATATAATTTTACAGCAAAGATAGTCAAGGATCATATAATTTTTGTAGAATGGTTATAATTATTCATAAACATTTAAAAGATTATGTGTGGTATTTCCAATAACTCCTCACATGACCAAACAGAACATGTCGGTACATAATCCACAATCACCAAGTTCAAACCAGTTTCACCAGGTTCTCAGCTTTAAAAGAATATTATCTTGTTGGAATGCCTTGGGACGGACCCTTAAATTGTTGTCTGATCCTTACTTTGTTTTACAGCTTATGGTATGTATGATAATTCATGAAATATCTAACAAAGCAAGTGTTATAATAAGCAGCAAGTCTGATTTCAATCCGGAACGTTCGACCTTGATCTTCTCTGTTCGAGTGTAATTTTGCAGCCTTTTTTTTAGAGATATAATTACAAATATTTTAGTTTAGTACCATTTAAATTGTGCATTAATATCCAATGTGTCTTGTTGCTGCATAGTCGATACAAATGATTCGTTCCTTCATAGGTTTTGAATGGATAGGCTGGAAGAACGACTCGAGTTACTCACGTCCAATAGAAATCATCTTTACATTCGATCAAGTTCGGAACTTCTCCACCGCTTACTTCTACAGCAACAACATGTTCAGCAAAGAGGTGCAGGTTTTTGCATCGGCAAAGATCTGGTTCAGCATAGGTGGAAAGTACTTCAACGGAGCCCCTGTCAACTTTTCGTATATGCCGGACACCATCTTGGAAAAAGCGAGAAACGTCACCATTCACTTGCATGGAAAAGTTGGAAAATATGTGAAGATGGAACTGTTGTTTGCATCAAAGTGGATGTTGATCAGTGAAGTTTCTTTCAATTCGGGTAAGAATTTTATAAATTACATTTTTTAATTTCTCTGCAATACATGGCAATGCATAAAGAAATTATTGGAATCGTGTCGAAAATCGCTATTCGAGTTTTTGACAGAAACACGTTTCGGGACCTCTATAACATGAAAAATTATTTTTAGCTTGATGTTTGTGTGTGTGTCTGTCTATCTGCCTGTCTGTGCAGATTTTGTATCCACTCTAACTGAAAAACTGATAGATCGAATTTCATAAAATTTGGTAAGTAGTGTGGTGACCCTGGTGCTGATTAGATTTTAGTACAATTCGGGATAAAAGAACTTTTTTTGCAAAATTACCTGTATCTACTGTAGCTGAAAAACTAATAGACCAAATTTCATAAAACTTGGTAGATATATCACTTGCAGGCTATTCTGGTGCTGATTATATTTTGTCACAAATCGAAAAAACCTGCCTATTTTTTGCAAAATGGCCCACAAAAATCGTTAAATCTAAAAATAAAAGACTACGTATGCTCAAATATATCAAGTAAATGCTTATTTTATACTTAATTTTTGATTACGACAAAAATAAGACCATTCCTATTATTTTAGAATAAGCCATTCATGAAATATTTTAGTTATTTCGAATTTTTACTGCGCTGTTTTTGAGGAAAAGCCCAGTTTTCAAAATGAAAATGACAGCAGACTTAAAAGTGCAAATTTAGTGTAATTTTAATTAATTATGAGTGTTATTTTGTACAATTAACTCAATTTAATGAATTGTTAATGACATAAAGAGAAAATTAACTTGAATCTGCAAGGAAAGTCACATCAGATTTTACGGGCGCGGTAGCCCATTGGTTAGCGCGCTGGAGTTGCACTCGGTAGGCCCGGGTTCGATTCCAGCCACTGCCAAAACTGCCGCCGTGTTCATGCGGAGTACGATCACGTTAAACATGTGGGTCCGAAAGTCCTTCCGAGAGGTTGGTGGTAGGGGAAGGAGGGTACGGTCCCTGTGGATGCCTCCCCCACTGGGTTCCGGTCTAAATTGGGTGGCACTTCCCGACCGTCCAAACAGTTACCTTACACCTTTCTGGTAGGTCGGACGGTCTGGGTTTCAACAACAACAACAACATCAGATTTTACTACAATGGTTGCTGATGAAACAGAATTTAAATAATATAGTTTATCATATGACTTTTATTACAGCAAATCCTACATATTTAATAAAAAAATAGAAATAATTCTTAAATGCGTTTTTAAAAATATCTTTTGTATTACGCGAATTATTTTAGTGATATTTTGTTTTAGGCTTAAATACTTAAAATTCTAACATTACGTTATTTACGCAAACCTGAATGATGGCCAAAAGATATCTTGCTTCCAAATAACAGTTATACACCTCAAAAGCGCAACAGACAAGGAGATCAGCATACATCACTTCAGAATCTGAATAGAAGGGATACAAGAAACTGACCAAAGCCAAAATATCAACACGATATGGTTCAGGATAGATAGTCATTCCCTGTTATCAATATATCTGCCACTACCTTCTCTAGGGATATCATGCAACCTAATAATAGACTTACTCCATGGTTTGTACTTCATATTTTCTGTAAACTTAGTCTTGTTATAATTATCATCAGTAGCTCAAAATCCAAGTGTGGTCCATAGTTTTTCATAGGCGATTATCAAAGTCAGACTTTTTTGCGACAGTAGTTTGCCAGTTTTGTGGGATCTTACAGTCCCTGCCCACATTGTAAATCCATCTCATCTTAGGTCTTCATCCAAATTTCATTCCGACTGCCACTACCTTCTCTAAGGCAATCATGCAGTCCAATAATAGACTTACTCCATGGTGTTGTTGCTGAAATCCAGACCGTCCGACCTACCAGAAAGGTGTAAGATAACTGTTTGGACGGCCGGGAAGTGCCACCCAATTTAGACCGGAACCCAGTGGGGGAGGCATCCACAGGGACCGTACCTTTCTTCCCCTACCACCAACCTCTCGGAAGGACTTACGGACCCACATGTTTTACGTGATCGTACTCCGCATGAACACGGGGCAGTTGTGGCAGCGTGCAAATCCAGCGCGCAAACCACCGAGCTACTGCGCTCGAAATGTGCCAACAGCACGCGGTGTTCTAACCGCGTTCGATGCTGCCTGACTACGGTGATCTAACGAGAACCGGTGTTTTCAGCACAGTACGGCCGTTGGCCTTTACTCCATGGTGTGTACTTCATATTTTCTGCAAACTTAGACGTGTTAAAATTATCATCAGTAGCTCAAAAACCAAGTGTGGCCCATAGTTTTTCATAGGCGATTATCCCAGTCAGACCTTATTTACGACAGTGGTTTACCAGTTGTGTAGGATCTTACAGTCCTTGTCAACATTGCAATTCCATGTCATCTTAGGTCTCCATCTTAATTTCATTCCGACTAGTATGGACAAGTATATTTCCTTTCAGATCTAGATTTTATGATGGTATCTGATTTTGTGAAGGATAAAGGTGTTCTAGTTGTATGAGGAAACTTGTAGCTAATTGTATTGAGGAAACTTGTTGCTAAAACTCCATCAGCCTCACTTTCAAAAACTCAGCAACATAAAGTTATCCATTGGAAAAAATACTTTCTTTTGAACATAATTATAGCGTTTTAATAAATTCCCTACATTTCACGACCCTGAGAAGTAGCCAATCTGTTATAATGTGCCACAACTTGAACATCTACTTCAGAATTTGAAAGAAACGCCGCATGTAACAGCAGCTAGCCTGCATTAAAGTTGCCTCAAAGAACACGAATCGCCTAAACTTTACCTTCATAAATAGATTCATGTGCATGCAATATGCAGAGTTCACTTCAACGAGAACACCTTGCAATTTGTCCCAGTAGCTTAACGGTAGAGAGTCGGCTGGTCAGTTTGGAGATCCAGGGTTGGATTCCCGGTTGGGGCAGCAAGGTTCTTTACAATGGTGCCCAAACAGATTAACCCTGCAGGTTTGTGCAAATATGCCGGAGAAAGTGACCCTAGTACGACTAGCATGGAAGCATGGATTCAGTGGACTTTGGAAGATTGAGTGCCGATTTTAAATTAAGATAATAACGATCACGCAGGATACTAACTGTAAAAATAGTAGTAGCAGGAGGCTACCCTAAGGTACAAATAGCAGGAAGTGGTCAGTCAGATTGTCAGTTGTCCACCAATCTGACATTAGAAGGTGGAGAATGCAGCGTCCACTTCAGCACTTCAGCAAGAAGAGCTTGCAATTTCGTCTCAGTAGCTCAACGGTAGAGCGTTGGCTGGCCAGTTCGGAGATTCAGGGTTCGATTCCCTGTTTGGTTCTTTACAAATACTATACAGTGAGTAAAGATCTCACAGGATATTCCTGTGTCATAGCTGCCCTGCCCCTTTTCCTGGACCAATCAGTATAGAAGTGTAACGAAGCTTCAGTAAGATATCGGATATAAGTTATGTACACTGCCATCAACTTCTAAAATCGCTTTGTTGTAACGGAACCGATTTAATGAAATGAAAAGACAATACTATTTTAAGTTAAATATGTCTTAAAGCACTTAATATATTTCAATGAAATGATTTTAGACAATGATGTTAAGTCCATGCAATTACCCGATATAAGTGTTATTTCTTGAACTTCTTCCACGCAAAACAGAATAAATTAGACACATATTTCTGCATGTATCTATGTTTATTATTCTTTTAATCATCAATAGTTATACCATACACTCTGGTAAGCTGGTTTTGATAAGATGTACCTGTCCTTCTGTTATTACCGCGTATAACTCAAACCATACTCAACCGATGTCTTTCTTTATGACAGGGTTATTAGGTTGAATTGGGAGCCAGCTTATTTCTTAGACATTGATACAAGGTTACATAAGATTACATAACAAATAACGCTTCATTATTGCTGATAGAATAATTTTCATTGTGGATAGAATGTTGATTGCAACTCAGGGAAATTTCTTTAGGAGGTCTTTTAGTTCGAAAAGCTTGGTGTTTTTATTGTTTTATTTTGCTTGTATTTTTGCAGAAAATAAACTTTTAGCAATTAAAAAAAATCTGAAGAACAATTTACAGGGCTTAAAAACTTTTAAAGCTCTACAGAGTTCTTTAAATGAAGAGAACATGTTCTATTAAATAATTGCTCTGAAAGTTAACCAAATTTAAAACTCACTTTTGCAAATATTACACAACACTACTCCAGTTAAAATATTTTTCTCAACTCGCATATTTCACCCTTGTGTCACTTTCGATTGCAGTTTGGTAATAGTATCCGGAAGAAAAATTCTAACCCATCTTTTGTTACCAAGAACTTCTCTGGTTTTCGTTTTCTTAAAAAAAGCAAGCATCCAGCATTCTTCCACGAGTGACGTCATTAATTTTCAAAGTCACCGGAACAATGCATACAGGGGGGAATAATAATCAGTATTGCAAAAGGCAGGAAATATGAATTATTATCATATTTTTATGGAGGGGGGGAAACATGCAAAGCACATGTTTAAATTCCAAAGTTGTTTTTATTCTTGAAAAGTCGAGCGATCACATCAAATTTAAAGAAGGGTAGAGGATAAAATAAAAGAAACGTTAAAGACAAAAATAATTTATTTTTGAATTTTAACTCAAATATTTTAAGATATTTTCTATGGTTTCACTTTTTGAAAAACGCCTGAAGATTCTTGTGTTTACTGATTGCAAGTCGTTTGAAGTTGCATTTGAATTGATCAATTCGTTTGACATATTTCGTGTCTATGTATATATACACAGAGAGACATACAGACGTTAGGGAGAAAATGTTCATAATTTATGTAATGTTTAAAGCAAAAGAATCTCCTTTAGTTCTATAGAAATGGTGGTATTTTTTTAAAATTCGAAACAGTTTTTTAGTTATTTTATGTAAGCACAATTTGAACGATTTTTACACAACCCCGATCAAAAAATATTAACGTGGTGTTTGCATTTTGACATCTTCGGAAATACAGAAAAATGATCTTTATAACGAGCTTTAAACCAAATCCATAGGGCAATATCTTTATATTTATTTATTTATTTATAAATACATCACAATATGCGAATTTTAGACAATTTCATTTTTATTTCATCGTATTGGAGAATTGAAGATTAACATGCTTCTAATCTTTGACGTGAATATGGGGTGATATATGTGCATTCTAATGAAAATAATTAATTTCCTTATTTCTGAATTTTCTATAAATTTTTTATTGGGTCTGTAAAATTTGACGTCCCCAATCGCAGCAATAAATAGAACTTCATCTCTCGTAATACCCAGCATGTGTGGTGGTTGCTATGCAACATAGTAAAGACATCTTTTTTTTTAATGGAACACAGCGCATGCATAGCAATTGCTAACAATTTTATGCAGTTTAATATGAATAACCTTAAGTATGAAGAATGCGTTTGTGCATTTGTGCTATGTTTGGTTTGAAGAAAATGTTATTAACGTATTGTGATCGGATAATAGGGTACTTTGAAAATTATTTTTTAGATTTATCTTTTAAAAGTTTTTTAAACTTTATTTTAAAGACATGCGTTAATTTTCTCTTATAAAACTGTCGGTTGAATCTATAGTGTGCCCTATCAATTAAATGCGCTTCTTTCACTAATTTGATCCTATCACAGCTTGTAATTATGCTAGTGCTTGGCTTTACAAAGTATAATTTTTAGCTTGGGCTTGTACCCGGATTGCACATGATGTGTACTTTTAGTTAGGGTGTATTATGCTTACACAGCGGGCCAAGAGTGTTTGGGCACTTATTTAGAGCGTATTCGGTCAGCGCAGCAAGTTATTTACTTTTTGTTCTAAGTGAACGTACTATTAAACCGCTGTTTGGTTTTCGAGAATCTTCTGTGTATTCCGGTGTAATTTTAATCAGAAGTTTGAATCTAACCTTCCGAACAACGTCGGGTATGCGTGCTAGCATTATATAAAATCAGTCAAACGGTTAAAGAGATCATACATCTACAAAGATTCACTTCGATTATAAATTTTAAAAATAAGAATGTAAAGTTAAATTTATGTTTAATTGCAGAAGAAAACAATGAGAAATGTATATTTTTGAAAGGTTACATAATTTAAAGACACACAAATCTTTTACATGTATGTGCAGAACATGTGTAATGCATGTGTGACAATGTGATGTATGTGCAGAACAACATTTATGTTATTCTGCACATCTGTTGCAAATGCTATCTTAAATTGCCTATCTCACCCTGGTGTCACTTTTGATTGCAATGCAGTAATAGTATCTAGTAAAAGAATTCTATCTCTTCTTTTGTTACCTAAACTCACACTGATATTTTTCTTTAAAAAAAATAAGCATTTGACATTCTTCCACGGCTTACGTCATTCATTTTCAAACCTGCTGGAACAATGTATGCAGTGGAGAATGATAATCAGTAATGCAAAAGGCAGAAAATATGAATTATTATAAGCTTTTTATGAGGGCGGAAATATGTAAAATAGATGTTAAATTCTGAAGTTGTTTTTGACGTATTTTATGCGGTTATTCGAGAAAAGTTGAACGATCAAATAAAATTTGAACGAGAAGTAAACATGAAATATGGATAATACTTTATTTAAAATGTAATTCAAAACAACGCTTTTGAGCATTTCACGTGTTGCATTCTGGTTGAAACTACGAAAATAGTTCACTTTCGTACAAGCGAAAGAACGTGGTTTCATAGCTTTCAAATTAAGGAAATCAATTCAAATTAAGGAAATAATAATAATAGTCAATCTAGTTCAAAGTATGGAATATAGATCAATCTCCACAGGGTTGCCAAATTTGGTAATTTATTGCCATACTGCCGACTTTTCGAATGTACTAAAACTTTCTCGAAATAAAGAATATTCTGGCAGATACCAGCTTACCCTGAATACTTTATGGAAAGTATACAAAATTCACCTCTCAGTTGCAGACAAGTAACGTGATGCATGCTAAAGTGAATTATGACATACTTCAGTACTTTGAGAATAATGGCTGCAATATTTGTGCATTACTTGTGCATTTAATAGCTGTTTTATTGTATCTGACAACTGTTTATAGATCTTGAAAGATATTTGAGCTATTTGCTATATATTCTTCCTGTTTACGCTCATTAGTGCTTTTTAAATAAACGTGTTAGTTATCTATAAATTTAGACTTATTCTTGTATCTTGAGAGTACACCTACGTTTCTAGAAGATATGTCGTAATGATATTATTATCCCTTTATCTCCCCAATGGATAAAGCCTCAGGGATTAGTCATCCATGGATTAGTCAGGCACAGAGACGTGTTTGAATCCAATTCGGTCATGAGTTGTTTCCAATAACATCAGAGAAATTATACTTGCAAGTATGATGCATGGTATGTGGGATTTCAAAAATGTCAAGTATCAGACTTCCCAAGCACCCAAAGATTTATATCAGCGATTTTGAATTAACAAGTGTTATTACGAATGCAATTGTATTAGATATAAACGCAGGGTTATAAGAAGTACATTCAATAAGAAGTTTGCCTGACAGCTAATGTATAAACCACCGTTGGTACATCATCAAAATTTTGTCTTGAAATCTTGTGAGTGGACAGATGATGTTGAACAACGTTTGTGATGTTGAACAACATACATGTCCGTTCGACCACAGTGTCGACACGGTCCGTTGGAAGAGCTGCGATAATTTTCCCCAGTCGAACAGTCCAAACGATTTGACCGAGGTAATTCTTGGCTACAGAGTCATTGTCCATCAGCAGTAAAAAAAATGCCGTTCTTTTCACGGCGGATGGGCAATACATTTGTCACCAAGTGTGACAGACAGATAGATACATTTGGTTTTCTTCCGTTTATTCTAAACTGTAGCTGAATTGCTCGTTTTTATTTTAAAAGCACATAAAACTTTTACATAAATATTATTCTACATTTCTCCTGTTACAAATTGTATCTCAACTTGCATATTTCGCTCTTATGTCAGCTTTGATCGTAATAATATCCGGTATAAGAATTCTAACTCTTTTGTTGCCAAACCGTTCTATGCTCTTCTTTTGCTTTAAAAATAAGCAGTCTGCATTGTTTTGCGACTGATGTCATTAATTTTCAAAGTTACTTTGGAAAATGTATGCAGGGGAGGAGAATAATATGCATTGCGGAGGGCAGGAAAATATGAATTATTATAAGTTTTTTATGGCGAGGAAAAATATGTAAAGCATATGTTGAGATTTCTAAGTTGTTTTTATTTAAGCCTTTATTTGTTTATTTGAGAAAAGCTGAAAGATCAAATCGAAAATTTAAAGGAGGAGAGGCGTAAATATTGAAAGCATGAAATATGTAAATATGTTTTATTTGAATTGTAACTCGAGACAATGTTTTTATTGCGGTACAATTTTTTTTGGCTGTTTAAAGTAATGTTGAGCTTTGATGTATAACGAAAATGGGTTTTAGCAGCATAATTTGCGTTTATTGTGGTACTGTGGTGCTAAAATCACATTTGTTTGAAATATTTTTGTGGTTGATTGGTTTTGTTAGTCTACGTCCATTTAATAAACAATGGTGTAAATTGTAACCCCTCTCTTTGAAACGGAGCATTAACATATTAGGGAGATGACGTGCGTGTCAAAGACAGAAAGAATTAAAAGAAGTTAAATACATCGCACATATCGCGTTATGAAAGTATCCACTCGACTTTCTCATACAAATGTATATTCCATATATACTTTTCTTCATTTGCTTCAGCAAATT
This sequence comes from Amaurobius ferox, assembly GCA_951213105.1. Lineage (NCBI taxonomy): Eukaryota > Metazoa > Arthropoda > Arachnida > Araneae > Amaurobiidae > Amaurobius > Amaurobius ferox. The sequence goes on from OX578154.1 coordinate 91,141,199, forward strand.
AGTGTCAAGATGAAAAAAAAATATGTGCTGCCACAAGCATATGATTTTTGCCACAGATTAAGAAATTTCGGGTTTGGTGGACAACAATAACACAAATAAAATATCTCTCAACGCCATATCTCGCTAAAAATTAACAGCCTTATTCATATTAGCAATTAAACGAAGTATACCAAATTCCATGTAAAGAGCTTGATTTTTTTTCGAAAGATATATCGTTCTTTGTTGAAAAGTACAATTTTTAACATCTCGTGAACGGTTTATGATAACTAATGTGCACTAATGTCCATTCATTTTTGGTTAAAAGTCACTTAATAACAGAGAAAATATTTTTTTCTTTCGGTTTTCTGCGTTTTAGATGAAAACATGCAACATCTCAAAAACAGTGTAGGAGGGTAATATCCTGTAAATTATGCCATTCGTTTCTGAACAATAAATTGTATATAAAATGACTCTTTATCCAAATTGTAACATAATTATATTTAAAAAAAAGTTCTAATCAATATAAGTAATAAAGAGGAAAAAATAAAGATTTAAAATAAAGATAAGTAAGCAAGCCATGTGTTTTAAAAATCCTTGGATTTTCTTCTTTTGAACGAAAGAGCCTAAACAAGCAAATAATGAGCGATGGATTTGAAAAGTGTTTTTTTTTTTCAATTCTAATTTCTTTGAAAATTTTCCATATCAATAAAAATTATATTAGTAATGATTTGTCAATGACACCATATTTTCCCGAGGTATAGCATAACCATGTCGAATTTTTGTTTCTTTATTTTGCACTTTCTCTGCTCCGCACATTGGGTTCACATACTCTAAATTTTATTTAGTCTTTATTGCATTCTTCTCAAGTTCATATTTCCGTCATATTTTATTTTTTCTCGTTTTACTTCCCTTTTGTCGTTTAGTTGTTTACTGTTTGGTTAGTATAGTCTAGTACTCATTTAAGGCCCAGACGTGTTCGCACTGAAGAAAAATCCTAAGATTTTCGAAACGAATGTCTGCTTATCTTTATTTGCGCTACATTTTACACACTGTTCTATTTCATTATTGATTGCGTGTAAAATTAAGTTTTATGCTTTTTATAATAATGTGTAAAAAATTCAAGCTGTTACGCTGGTTTGTTTCAGCTCCCGACAATCAATCGATTTCTGACAGTTACTGATCGGAAAAATAGCACAATATTTTATTCGATTTGATCATTTGTTCGACGGATATTTACCCATATAGTAAATAAAATTTTTAATATCTGGAGAATTTGCCATATAACTACTTAATTTGAGTTTGTTAGGATGGTCATATGCTGAAAGTTATATACAGAATGAGATTTTGCCTTTTTATCCACGACTCTTTCCCATTTGGCTATTAACGATAACTTTCATCCAAAGTTCGATAAGACTTTTCTCTTAATCAGCTGCAATAACTCCCGTAATATTTTACTTTATGAATCCCTTTTCATTTACATTTACCGTGATTCTATTTGTACTTTTGATCCCAATCAGTCTCTCAGTTATGCTTGGCGTCTCGTTCTCGACTCACTGCGTGATAAACAATTGTATGATTTTCCGAATATTTAGTACATTTTTTCTTTTGTTTTACCGACATATCTATTTATCTATTGGTTACCTTGTAATTTATGCTCTTTTATAATTTATGTATTTTATAATTAAATTATGTTTTTTCAATGTATCGAATTTAAAATGATTAATATGCAAATTTTGCCTCGAATTTGCGGCTTGTCTATTAAAGCTCATGTTTGCCACATATTTTTATTTTGCCACTGATGAAGGCCACTGTTTATGTAATTTTAATGTACGGTATGGATGGAAATTTTATTACAAAGATATTTAAAAATAGCCAACTTTAAAGACATTTAAACTTTAAAGACATGATTAATAAGACTTTAAAGACATGATTGTTAACATGACTTTAAAGACATTGAATGATAATATTCATTGACATTGACACATGATTAATATTCATTGACATTGAATAGCCAACTTTAAAGACATGATTTAAAGACATTTAAAAATAGCCAACTTTGGGTGTCTTTATTTTTTAAAGTTTTGCTTATTTGACGTGTTTTCCATACAATATTTTTTTATATGCAATATGTCCACCCTCATCAAATTTTAATGTAAGCGTGGAATTTAATAACCAGATTTATACGGCTTTAACTTATTTCCACGATATATAAATTATTAGAAAACCAGTGTCTCAAAAATGTGTATACACTTATGAAAGTATAAAATACTTGACAGCAATAGCGTTATTTTCTGGCTTATTTCATATTTTAAACCTGTTATATCTAGTTGGCCTTTTCCTTTCGAAACTCAAGTTTTATCCTTTAGAAAAACGTGCTAAATCTTGGCTGACATTAAACTGATACCGTAAACAGAGAAATAAATCTTTTCAAAAATCAATGTCACATTTATCACATTGTTTTGATTCCATGATCTCTATTCTTACAAAGCAATACCTGTCAAAAGATATTACGGCCACACTTTATCTCTATGTCCAGCGATATAGAAAATACTAGTGACACCAGCGCCATCTTGCGATGAACGGTTTAAGGTCGTGTAATATTTCATGAAATAAATAAAAAAAATGTGAAGTTGAGTTTGTCTTTCTTGACATTCTTTGTTTTACATGTCTGTGTCAATAAGTTGAAGAGTGTATACAATGTTGTTCTTTAAACAAAACATGGTGTGTTTATAAACTAATGCTCTTAAGGGAATTAAATTCTTAAGAACCACATGGTAATAATTGTGATTGAATTTATAGTACAGAATGTTTAAAAAACATTGCACAAGTAAATATCTCTTGAACGATTGGTCATAGACACATCCCAATTTAAGAAATCCTTTAATTAAGGTGGACTATGATAGTATGCAAATTTTTATCATGTGACACCTTTTAGTAAAAAGTATAAAATGTAGTAGAAAAAGTATAAAATTTATATATTATGTATGGTATATGGATGCCAATGTCTACAAAGGGGGATCGAATTGTTTGGTACTGGGTATGTCAAATACTTGTCTTTTTGACAGGTTCTTCGTTTGGAATTAACGCTATCCCAGCCGTAAGCAAAAGGTTAAATGATTAAGAGGCAATTTGCTATTGGAACTTCCTATGAGACGAGCCATTAATTTTTATTAAATTTTGTCGTGTACTTTTTTTCAAAACTAGCATAGTCTGAGCGTCTATATTATTTGAAGCAATTCTAAAGTTCTAACCATGGGTTTGCGATCTATTGTTCAAGAAATATTTTGCAGTGCATTATTTTTTAAACATGTGCATAGCCCAAAAAAGTGATGACAGTCATAGATTGTCGATTAACTTAATAAGCATTTTCATTTACATGCTAACTGATAGAACTGGTGTTGCTCGTACACTATAAAGCATTTGCAAGCATGTTACTGAACGTTTCAGAGAAATCAACTGTCCGTGATGGAGAGTAAGGTTGCTGATAGTTATGATAATATACATATATAAAAATACAAATATAACGAATCGGCAGACGATAATTAGCTGAATATTTCAGACATAAAGCTGCAGTTTTCATGAAGGCCTGTAATTGTGGCTTTTCTTATCAGTTTGCTGAATTTACCAACAAAGTAGTTAAAAAAATATGAGCAAAAGTTGCAGAATGTTTTACAGTGTAGTTTAAAATTTATGTAAATCCTACTAGCATTCCGAATTATATTTTATTTTTAAAAGTTCATTTAAAATATTATATTAAATTATAGAGTGTAATTTTGACCACAATCAAATTAGATCGCAACGTTAAATGCAACGCAAATAATGTATAGTAAGCAGAGGTACGTTCAGGAATCTTTAAATTTTCTTCTTCAGTGCAAATAAGCGGGAATAGACGCTTTTAGACTATGCCGACTAAATAGTAAATGGTTAAAAAAAAGTGAACCCAATGAAGTAACGTCACCTAGTGGGAAGAAAATTAAACGAAACTAGTAAAAATATAGAAAACGAATGAAATACAAACTTGTGAAACAAACAAGAAAAATTATTTTATTTAATGACATAAATAATTACTCGGCAAATGACAATAATAATTACTCAGCAAATGACAGTAATAATTACTCAGCAAATGACAGTAATAATTACTCAACAAGTAATGACAGAATAATTACTCAAAACAAATATTAACAGTAATTATTATTAATCAAACCATCCATTTGTGTTGCGAGCAAGAAATATCCCCATTGCTAGTTGCCCCGTTAGTTAGCTCGTAAACTTAAATATGAAGTTACAGGCGGTATTCCCATTGATTTTAAATTGCTGAGATCAAACTATCAGTGTTATTAAAGTTTTGTTGGTATACTATGCCCTCATCATAAATTACTCACTTTAAATGCTTGTTTTGGTGATAGCTTGACTATTCCATTCTTTATTCCGTCGGATTTATAATATCTTCCCCTACCACATTGCAATATATTCTCTATACAGGGTGTATATAAACTGTTTTGATAAAATAAGAGGGGTGATAGTACCCACTACTGCACCAATTTCTTATGAACACATGCATAGGATGAAATATGGGATAGATAACAAATATTTTTTTTATTTAAATAAAAATAAATTACATACCTTGTAAACGTAATTCCTTTTCATTTAGTAATCCATAAAAAATAAAATAATTGATTATGAAATCCAAAATAGCAGCGAAAGAATGTTAACCACGTGTAAACATGCGATGATAGAACAAAGTTCTTACGTGTTTCGTTCAGTACCAAATAGGGTTATATTAGCAGAACGTCTTGGCGAAAACCGTCACAGACCATCGCCAAACGTGCCAACCTTGATATTTTGGTTGGCGGTTGAGGCCACTGCGGTCGAGTGAAACATCTGTATATATTAATCTGTGATAGTACCCATCAAGACGAACAATATTTACTATGGAACCTAGGGTCGCATTCCACTCTGAGCTTCAGAAAAGAGTAACTTCGAAACACGTTCAACAATCACAAGTCCCCACTTCGGACGACAAAGCTGTCGTGCCGGAGAAGTATCACATCTCCAGAACATCACCGTTACTTTTAGTCATCCGATACTTCTTGAATGTCACAAATCCCGGACGGTGGATTGGACGTAGTGGGCCTGTGGTTTGGCGCTTTCACGCTCACCAGACCTCAACCCGCCGGACTTCTTCTTGGGGCACATAAAATCATTTGTGTACGAGACGCCTGTGGACTCCGTAGAAAATTTCGTTGCGAGAATCGTTGTTGCAGTGCACAGAATAAACACGACACCAGGTGTCATCAAAAGGGTGCGCCAGTCGTTCATTCACCATTGTGAATTGTGCAACGGCTCCCTTGGCCGTTACTATGAGCATCTACTTTGAGTCTTTCTCAGGTGTAAATAAATAGGATTGTGCAACTCATGATTACGTTAATTCTCCTTAATTTCACTGTTGAAAGTTAAACTTAAACTTTACGCTTTTCTGACACTTAGAGTGGAATGCGACCCTAGGTTCCATTGCAAATATTATTCGTCTTGATGGATACTATCACCCCTCTTATTTTGTCAAAACAATTTATATACACTCTGTATATCATCATGGCATAACCGTAATTCCAAATTCGCCATCCCAATAATAAATTACTGAACAAACAATGACTTGTAATTACTACTGAACAAATAATGACAACGTTATTTACTCATTAAATAAAAACAGAAACTCCGAAATAAAATATCTTCAGTATTCCTTTATAAAAACTTTAAAAACGCAGTAAAAATTTATCTGTTTTGAGATACTGTAAGTTTCTCAGCAAATATTTGCTGTTTTCCCAGACTTAACTTACATCCTGAAGCTGTGGAATTCATAGCACACGTCAAGATATGTGAGTGAAACATCCATCTATATTCATAAAACCACTTAAGATAATTGAAAAGCATATCTTTTAAGTGGAAAAGTACATTCCATAATGTACTTTATTCTTTTAAAAGAAAGATATATTGAACCCACATAATAACGATTCAGCAAAGAAATTAATGCATTTTTCGGAGACGTAATACCAGGGGTTTTTCTTTGAAGGTAGCCTACATTCAGAAAAGCACTTATTATAAAATCAATCACCCTATCTGAATAGCAACGGGATTGTTTCAAACAAACAAATCAGAGATTCGCTATCCTCCTCAAATCCTTGCATTTCAGAAATTCCCGAAAGCCACTTAAAGTTTTTTCTTCCTTAATCAATAAATAGTGTGGGTTTCCACTCTTTTTAAAAAGAAGATCGAAAAAGAATTCGGACCTTTGAATTTTTCCTCGAAGAATCAGAAAAAAGAAGATTTTTCGAAAGGAAACAAGTGTTCCTATGATGTAACACCGCCTACCGTACACATTTGCCTCTTCTCTTTTTTAAGTGTTAGCCGAGTGTTATGCTGAGGAGTAGGTTCGTACCGGAACGAACGGAAATCGATCGTTCATTCTGCATTAATAACGGTCGAATCCAGCTGTGGCCACGAGTAGAAACTCGAGCGTGGAGACGGTTTCAAGACACGGGGCTCGTTCTCAAACTGCGCAAGACGGAAGTTTACTTTCGGAAAAAAATGTTAAGGTAATTGCATATACTTGCGTGGCAACAGCTATGGGATTAAATAATTTATAATGCATTTAAGAATCGCTGCTGGTATTAAATTCTCCATTCCTTTTGGGTGTGAAATATTTTTAGGAATTTTGAGTTTTAATGTCTTAAAGAATGTAAATCATTTTGCACTATATGTTCAATGGCTTATTTGTATGGCTATGGTTATCAAAATAAATATGCGATATTAATATATTTTGACGTAAATTTTTAACATTCCTTACAAAGAGTATTATGAGCATTGCACTATGTACATGGTCAATTCGGAATAGTTAAATGGACCAGCATTGACCAATCTTAGTACTTAGAAGGGTGACCACCAGGGATTTGCAGATTTACTACAGCAATTGTAAATTAATGTGTACAAATAAATCAGTTTTCAAAAGCACTGCAGAAAATCGGTAAATTTATTTGTTAAATTCATGTGTCTTTAGAACTGCTGCTAAAATTTTGTAAAAAATTAGCAAATTTACTTGTAATGTACAGAATGTACTGTAAAAAATGCTACAGAAATCGCTCAATGCATTTGCTACAATTTTAGCACCCACAATTTTAAAGCTGTACAATTCTATAAAAATTCTGAATATTTGACATTTTACAGAAAATGCGAGATATTTGAATAATTATCATGAACCTGATATGGTCAAGCAATGGATTAAAGAACATGACTTTCGTTTCTGTGCATATCAATGGCAGTACAGAATGATAAATGATGAAGGTTTTCATCGCTTAATCGCCAAATGCGCATTATATCTAAATACCAGCCAATACTCTCCAAAGGGAGCACTTTGCGAAAGATAGATCAAAGATTGGTCGACAGAGAGATAGCATATAAGATCGCATGTTGCGTTATAAGACTCATTTTAAGTATAAATATAGTTATTTTTGGTTATTTTTATGCTTTTATTTGTAAATAATAAAAATTCAAAGAATTTTCTTTTCTTTTTTTTTAGTTAGCTACCATGATTGTGGCTCTTGTCGTTAGTTCGACAATTCATGTGTATACTCAATTTAATAAATTATGAAAGAAATAATGATAAAATTAATTTAAATCTGCAGGGAAAGTCATATGCTGCCCACATCAAAGCATTTGGTTTTAGCGTTACATATCTCATCATAACGGTTTTTAAGCATGTTACGGTTTCAGCAGTAGTTACCGTTTCCGACAAAACATGGCTTGTTTACGCTCTGCAAACAATCAGCTGGTTCTTACCCAGGTGGGTTTATTAAAGTTTTCATATTCATTTTTGGCGATGTCAATTTCAGTTTTTCTAAAAATTTATATGATAGTACGAATTAATAGTGTAAAGAGCATAAAAATGTTTAACGGTTGTGTCAAAAATTAAGTGTTCCTTCAAGTATTTATAATTCTTGTTTATAAATACATTCTTAAAATAATTTTTTCTGTGGCCACTTGAATAATAAAATGCTGATGTGGACAGCACATGACTTTGCCTTACAGACTCAAAATCATTTTCTTTCTTAACACTTCTCAACATAGTTGTAATAGCGTCAAAAACTCGAGTTGTGATTTTCGGCATGATTCCAATACTTTCCCTATACATTGCAGGGAAAGAAAAAAAATAACACCTGTAAAATGGATCATCTCAGAGCAATAAAATTGGTCTTGCTATTTGCTTCGTCCAAAAATATTTACAAAGCAAGCATTTAATTCATATATTTTTGAGCATATGTAAATTTTTATTTTAGATTTTGACAATCTCTGCGGATGGCAAAAATAAAAAAGTAAATAAATAAAAATAAAAAAAAATCTGGCTCTTTATTTTTTTCAAATCGTACCACCAAAATCTAATCAGGACCATGGTATCCCACAAGTGACTTTTCGACCCAATTTTATGAAATTTGTTTTAATTAGTTTGACAGCTGAATGGATACATAATGATTTTTGCAGGCCATTTGGAAAAAATTGCAGGGTTCTTTTTTTTTTTTCCGAATCGTACTAAAATGTGATTAGAACCAGGATCATCTACACGTGCATAAGGTAATAAATTTTGTGAAATTCAGCCAATTAGATTTTCAGAAGGCATTTTGCAAGTAAAGCAGGTTCGTTTTTCCCGAATCGTACCAAAATCTAATCTGCACCAGGGTAACCCACAAGTGACTGACCTACCAAATTTTAAAAAATATCGAGTGGATGCATACATTGCACAGACAGACAGACACACTGAAACACACGCACAGACGTCACGCTAAAAATAATTTTTTCGGGATCTATAGTGCTCGAGACGTGTAGGTCGGTCCGTCGAAAACTCGAGTTGTGATTTTCGACACGATTCCAATATATTACCATGTATTTATAGGGAAAGCAAATAATGTATGGAAAATAATTTATGAGTCTTCTCTTATGAAGAACGTGGCGGCCACTTTTTCTACAAATGTTCGGTAAACAAAGAAAGTTTGCCCTGTTCATTTAGTGCACAAAAATCAATAGGACTCTCATGTTTATGAAATCGAAGCAATCGTACAGAGTTTATTCGATTTTTTCGGTTTTCGCAAGAGATATCTCGACTATATATATACAGACAGACACTAACATCATCCAAAACAGTTGATCCGCATTCAGGTATGATCAAAACGTATAAATTACCAAAATCTTAACTAAGGATTCTTCAAGTCATCACAATGCTTTTCCGTTATACATACATTATATTGTATATAAAGTGAATGGCTAATTACATTTAATACAGTAATTTTATTCGCATCTATAATATCAATTTTCAACGATATGCCTTGTACCTGTGGATCATATGTTATTTTTCCTACTCTAGAACAAGATAAATCTATTTATAGAGTGACGTTTTTGTGTGTGTCTTTATATCTGTCTGTATGAGCAACATATGCATCCACTCTAACTCGAAAATTAATTGACCAAATTCCATTATATTTGTTACATAAATCACTTGTGAGTTGCCCTGGTACTGATTAGATTTTGCACGGTTCAAAAAGAACGAAGCTGCTTTTTTCTGTGAAATGACGTGCTGAAAATGTATGTATCTATTCAAGCTGAGAAACTGATTGACCAAGTTTCGCAAAATTTGGTAGATAGATCACTTGTGAGTTGCCCTGGTACTGATTAGATTTTGCACGGTACGGAAAAAAAAACTGCCCTTTTTTGAGAAATGACGTGCAAAAATCGTATACATCTACTCTATCTGAGAAACTGATTGACCATATTTCACAAAATTTGGTAGATAAATCATTTGTGGATTGCCCTGGTGCTGATTGGATTTTGCACGGTTCAGAAAAAAAGAAGCTGTCCTTTTCTAAGAAATGATGTACAAAAATCGTATGCATCTACTCTAGCTGAGAAACAGATTGACCAAATTTCACTAAATTTGGTAGATAAGTCACTTGGTGGTTACTTGACTACTGACTAGATTTTAGTACGATTCAAATAAAAAAAGAACTTGTCATGTATTGCGAAATGGCCAGCAAAATTCATATGTATCCCCTCTAGCTGAAAAACAAACTGACCAAATTTCACAAAATTTGGACGATAAGCCACTTGCGGATTACCGGGATGCTGATGAGATTTTGATACAATTCGGAGAAAAAAATTGATTTTTTTTTTTTTGCGAAATGGTCCGCAAATTCGTCAAAATCTAAAGTAACAGACTGCATATGCTTAACTATAGAAATTAAATACTTGCATTATACGTAATTTTTGGCGGTGAAAAAAAAAAGTCCTACCCTATTTCTCTAAGATTTACCAATCTCAAAATATAGAAAATGTTTTTACTTGAGATGTTGAAGGTGTTTTTAACTGTAGTTAAAGAAAATGATGAAATTTCTTAAAACTTAGTAGTTCTTTCAGGGTTATTCTAATGCTGATTAAATTTTGGTATGATTTGAGAGCATATAATCTACATTGTTTTTGCGAAATGGCCAGCAGAGGTCGTGAAAATTAAAACTTAATGACAAAAATTGTTGAAATATATTAATTATATAATAGTTTTTCATGTAATTTTTGACAACAAAGTTAATAAGACTGACCTCATCAGTCTAGGATGAACCGTTCTCAAGATATTTAATTTTAAATTTTTTTTTTTTAATTTTGAAATTAAAGCTGAAGATGTTTTAAAATGCAATATGTTGCCAAGATGCATTAAAAATGCAAATTAGATACAATATCAGAAAAGTATCCCTATTATTTTCTGCAATCAAACGCAATTTAATGCGTCATGAATTAAAAAAAAATAAGAAAATGAATCTGAGTCCATAAGGAAAGTCATATGCTGCCCACATGAGATTTTATTAATCTGTATTATTAAACATATCCATGTTAAAACAATTGTGTAAATTATTAATTTAAATGAAAAATGAATGATTAAATTTCACTTCCATGCTTCTTTTTTATTCGCCTCCCCGCAATATTTGATCGAGCCCATTTTTTTATATGAATAAAGTCTCTAACATGCTTACCTTTAGAAAAACCAAAGTAAAAAAATGACCCCCCCCCCCCCCCCCCAAAGAAAAAAACTCTGTTTCAGTCGCGGTTTTTATAAGAACATTCGATTAAACTCCGCCATACAAGGCATTCAAATTCTAGATGCTCCCAGATGTTGATATATGGCTATTATCTCTTTATAAGAAAGGAAATTTTTACGGTTTATTTTAGTCTTTGTTATTTTAAATGAAGCTATTTTAAAACCGTAAGAAATATTTCAGTCTGAAAGTTATGGTTCTTCTTAATCAATTTTTAGAATGGAATTGAACGGGAAACTAATATTATTTTCATCTTCATTACTTTCTGATGCTGAATTTAAGAAGAGGAGGAATTGCATGAAAAAAAAAATGAAGATTTAAGAGGATATATTTTATTTGGTGCAATCGCAGTCGTATTTTATTCATTTGTTTCAAGTTATACTGTGTGAAGTTAAATCCAAGATATGCTCATTTAAATATGAAATAAAAGTTAATATTTAAGAATATGGGATGCTTAATTTCTATTTTGGAGGAAATAAAATGGTAGCGAAAAATGTGTTTTGCTTTAAAAGTATCTTTTATGGTAATTTCTGTAATAAAATTGATAAAATATGAATTTTAATTAACACCTGAGTTATCAATATATATTAACTTTACTGTAAATTTATCTTTACTGTCTATAAATGCAATTGTTTCTCTATCAATATATATATTAACTAGTGAATGTACCCGTCGTTGCCCGAGATCTAAGCAGTGATTAATTAAATTCACTCATTTAATTTTTCAAAAGTCGTAATCACCCGTTGCGTGAACACACGCGTAACGTCTTTAAGCGGCTTAATACGTCCTAAATAAACGTCTAAAAACGCCATAACCAGCTGCGCGGTCGCGCAATGCGCTCTGGTCCAGCGCTGGGCAGATCGATAGCTACGCTCTAATGCAACTGCGTATTATACCCTTCACCCTGTGTGCAAGCGTAATGCACCCTTAATAAACTTTAATATGTTCTAAATAAGCTTTGATATGCCCTAAATATTATCTTTTGATACGCCTTAAATAGTCTCTTTTGATACGCCCTAAATATTATGTTTTATACGCCCTAAATATTTTTGATACGCCCTAAATTATCTCTTTTGACACGACCTAAATAACACGTTTACACATGCCATCAATAAACGCGCGGGACACATTTAAATGGGAGATTGTTAAATTTACTTACAACAAAAAATACGTTATTTAAATTAAAATACTTGCAATAAAAAAATATACTTCAGGACATCATATCTGTCTTCTATCATCCAGTTTGTATCTTATTGTATTCTAAGAACATAGTCCCCTAAAGAACTACTTTAAAACCTGTGTATAAAACTGCGAGTGACGTCACATTACAGAATATTTACAAATTATAACAATTATAATTTATAAACGGATAGGGATGGGTCAGCCCAGTCGTTAGAATACGGGGATTGCACTGGAAGGATCCGAGTCCCATTCTTGACTCTTCCCAAACTGTCCCCGTCTGTGAGATCACTCAGAGTATGGGCACTTGAAACCTGTGGGTGTGAAAACCCTTCCGCGAGGTTGATGGTATGGGAAGGAAGATACAGTATCTGTGTGGATGTCGCTCCCCTGGATTAGTCGTTCCCACTGGTCTAAATTAGATGGCACTGTCTCGGCTGTCCAAACAGATACCTTATACTTTCGGTTATGTCGGGCGGTCTGGATCGAAATAATCAATAAAAGGACGTCTTCAGGAAATTTTGTTTTGCTTTGAAGCAGTGTGCAATATTTAAATGAGCTGACATTATAAAGCTTAAATTATAAAGATCGGATTTTCAGTCAATTTCTATACATCGTAATTTTCGATCGTAATTCCTGTAATAATTTTAAAAACAATCACGTTTTCGAAACACGAAACGTATGTGGATGTCGCTCCCACTGGATTCTGGTCTAAATTAGATGGCACTGTCTCGTCTGTCCAAACAGATACCGTATACTTTCGGGTATGTCGGGCGGTCTGGATCAAAATAATCAATAAAAGGGTGTCTTCAGAAAATTTTGTTTGCTTTGAAGCTGTGTGCAATATTTAAATAAGCTGACATTATAAAGCTTAAATTATAAAGATCGGATTTTCAGTCAATTTTTATACATCGGAATTTTTGATCGTAATTACTGAAATAATTTTAAAAACAATCACGTCTTCAAAACACGAAAAGTATGCGTATTTTTAAAAATTCACGAGCATTTTCTCTATTAATAGTACAGATGTCATTTAAAGTTTATTTCATCTTTCCGATGGTATTAAGAAAAATAAAAACTTTGTAATAATAATTTCTAATGAACCGATTTATTGGGTTTAAGTATTTAATCTAAAAATATATAATTTGAATCTTAAAAAAATTTCTAGGAGGTCTAGTAAATCTCTAGTAAAGCTCTAAATCTCTTCTCGGTAGCCCCGTGCTAAATTTCACGGCTATACGGCGAATAGATTTCCCGCTACAGGCGATACAAACAAGCAAACAGAAATACAGATGCCTTACTTTATTATTATAGATACTTAAGTTCTGTAATTTGAAGAAAAAAATGTTCTATAGCAAAAGTAATCTATATATTAATGAAGATGATAATAATCTCTATATTATGGATGATCATAATTAAAGTTCAAATTTTAACCCCTCTAAAAATAAAACGACTGGAAGTAGAACAGCCAAATATGGTATTCATGACACAGTTTCTGCAATTAAAATTAATACTTCGCAAAATCAACATATTTTTGGCTAAAATGCATTCATGAAGAACCTGTAACTTGATCTGAAAACCTCTGTAATTAGTGAAAGTTCTGGGGAAAAAAACTATATCTAAGCAATAATACGCTCGAAATAGCTAATAAAATACAGAAATTGTTACTTTACTTAATTCAGTGATTTTATGAATTAAGGCGAAAAAATATATGTATTAATATTTATAAGCTATAAATTATTGCAATGTCAGAAAATTGGGTCTTTTATTTATCTGGTCACGCCCATAGTCACTTTTGACTCTGTATTAGTCTCTGATTTTGTATTAATTCTGACTTTGTATTAGTTCTGATTTTGAACGTTCGGATTTTGTATTAGTCTCATTAATTAAATAATATTACAGTTAACATTCTCTCGGATTGCTTTATAATTATCTTTTATGCATAACTCCTTCCTAATTTGTTAAAAAATAATTATAATTTGCTTCTAGTTCACTCTTTATATATTCCTCATCGAAGTCAAGCAGCATCGGGCGCGGTTAGTACTTGGGTGGGTGACCACCTGGGAACGCCGCGTGCTATTGGCACATTTCGGGCGCGGTAGCCCGGTGGTTTGCGTGCTGGATTTGCAAGCTGCCACAACTGCCTCCATGTTCATGCGGAGTACGATCACGTTGAACATGTGGGTCCATAAGTCCTTCCGAGAAGTTGGTGGTAGGGGAAGGAGGGTACAGTCCCTGTGGATGTCTCCCCCCACTGGGTTCCGGTTTTAATTGGGTGGCACTTCCCAGCCGTCCAAACAGTTACCTTAACCTTTCTGGTAGGTCTGACAGTCTGGGTCTCAACAACAACAATTCTTTATATATTCCAACTTTAAAATTAACAAAAAATTCAGAAAATTGATCTAATTCAGAATATTGATGGCGTTGATACTGTATAATGCAATATCAATGAAAAAGCTATATTGATACACTATCGATACATCACAAAACTATGCGTATCGATACACTGTATCGACACACCACATAATCTTATGCGTCACTGATTTAGCTTATACCATCCATTCGCAAACTTCCGCTTCTAATGTTCTCATTGCGCGCAATCATTATTGTTATTATATTCTCTACTCTGTTTATTACTTTTTATAAAAGAATTTTGAATTTGGTTCATTAAAATGAACACTGAACATGAAGAAAGTACCGATAAAAGTGACAGCCCTGAACACCCTTTTAAACGAATATTCAAACGCCTTTTTATTTCAGAGAATACAGCTACCAATTAACCCTCTTCCACATGCTGATTTTAAAAACTACCGTGCACTTTAAAAGTATATATCATAACTCATTCAAATGCCGCCCTGATTCTGCACTTCATTCAAATCTCGCACTTTTCCCCCGGCGACACTCAAATAATTAAGAATCAATTGAAGTGGCGGCGCCACAAATTCAGTGTTGGCCAAACAACGCAAATGTCCCAACCATCTACATAACTCCAGGGTCAAAAATGCGTCCCTCCAAGCAGTCGTCCGCATTTAGAAACACATTAGGTAATGGGCCGTAACTGCAACTATCGTAATTAAACAGTCGTTTCCCATGAAACTTTTGCCTTCCGTAATGAGCATGCCATTTAATAAGAGTTTCACAAGAAAGTCACGGCACGATCTCTTGTTAGCGATGAGCCAACCTTATAGTAGCATCTTCAATTGCTCATTAGTTCGCAGCCTCTGCGTTCTTGACGAAATTTGACTTCGTCGGTTTTGGAGACTTTCTCGCTAAGTGTTCTTTTCTTGGTATTCAGATTTAATGACTAATTATTTTGTGTCTTCATTGTTGAGATGATGCGTAATATGTAGGGCACATATCCGTTTAATCGTGGAATAAAGAAAAAATCATTTGGTATCTTAATGAGTGTTTGTAATATAAATCGTAAGACTTTTCTATATATTTTATTATCTAATATTTGGTATTTCTATTCATTAGTTATGCAACAGCTTACTAACAATCTATAAAGCATGTTTTCCCTTAAAGTGTGAAAATGATTTCAATATACTAATATTGTACACACACTAAATAAAAAATCTTATGTGGGCAGCATATGACTTTCCTTGTATAATGCAATGAATTTACTACTTTTACAGTTAAAAAAATGTTATTCTTATAGTAAATACTTATATTCTTTCGACGATATTGAATTTTCTTCAATGAGTCGTCATTTTCATTGATTTAGCGTCATTTTTATCCATTTGGCGAGATTTTCGTTAATTTGGCAACATTTAAAAATGTCGTCAAGTTGGCGACATTCCGCTAAATTCGTCGCCAAAATCTCGCCAAGCGTTATGGGCGGAGAATTAAGTTATTCTTACAGCAGATAAATGACTATTGGAGTTCAAATACACATGTATTACCGAAAGTATATTTTCTTGTGAATGAAACGAGTTAGATCTACGAGAATGATGTCACCAAATTTATCGCATGATATTACATATGAAAAGTGAACATGTTTCTCAACAGTTTGTATTTTTTTTAATTAATGGGATTTTTCGATAAATTTGTTTGAAAAATGTGCAATATCTCGAGAATTCTAGCGCTCTAAAGTTTATGTCAATCGTTTTCTAAGGAAAAATTGCATAAGAAATGTCTATTTGCGGAACTTTATTAAAGGTTTTGATTTTTTGATGATTTTTTCAAAATTTCACTCGAAAGTTTAAGGGAATTCTGAACATTCGATTCTGTTTAAAAACAATAGGTTTCCAGTATTCACGGATTGTAATTTTTGTACCAAATTTCATTCGAATCGCTCCATTCGTTCTTTAGATATCGTCTCCACAAACTCACTGACAGACACACACGCATGCACACACACTCACACGCACGCAAACACACATCACCACAAAAATGTTCGATTCGTGATCAGAGATGCTTGAAACGTGCTCTCCCATCGAAAACTCGAATTCGAATTTTCGACCCAATCGCAATACTTTCCTTATACATTATACTATGTATATAAGGACAGTAGAATTGTGTTTGTTTACTGCTGTTAGAATGACACATTTAGACAGGTAAATTTCCAGTTATACACTTAAAAAGGTAACTATATATGAATGTGATTTTTTATTCTTTCACATGATAATTGTACGGTGCAATCAGAAAAAATATATTTTTTATACTGAAAAGTCGTTTTAAATTAAGTAAAGAAGTAACATGAGATGTTCATTTTACGCATCTGTTTACCAGCTACCCACTTGCTTACCTGCTTAAAAGGGTCCTTTAAAAGGGACCCATTAAGTGTGTAAAATGAACATCTCATGTTACCTCTTTACCTGCCTGAAACAGTCATTTAAACGTAATATAAAATATACCCATTACTTCATGCAATTCTTATATAAAAAAATAAAATAACACATTCATACGAATATTGTTACCTTTTTAAGTGTATACTGGGCATGTACCTGTTTAAAAGTGTCATTCTTGTGGCAAACTTAGATTTTGTGTGTTTTTACCCATATATTTACTTTCTCATACGTTGTATTGAGAAAGCATTGTTTTCACGAAAATTTTCGATTTCGAGATTTTGACGTCAGTATATGTTTAAGACCTGCTGACATGTTTTGACTACTTTTAGAGTGATGTTCGTCTGTCTGTCTGTCTGTATGTATGTATGTCTGTGGTCAATTTCTTGTGTACAAAATATACCCATTACTTCATGCAATTCTTATATAAAAAAATAAAATAACACATTCATACGAATATTGTTACCTTTTTAAGTGTATACTGGGCATGTCTTATATAAAAAAATAAAATAACACATTCATACGAATATTGTTACCTTTTTAAGTGTATACTGGGCACACCATAGAGTCCACAAATATAAATAGATTTTTACGAAACTTTATATCCTGCTTTTTTAACAAAAATTCTAGAACTAGGTTGATTTTTTTAAAATTCGGACGGAACCTTCGAAATTTATTCAAAATTTTATATGTTTATTAACTTAGCAAAATAAAACAATATTTGACGTAATCATAAAAAGGGATTATTTATGGCTTAATGATCACGAGATTTAACAGTTTCAATCACTGTCGTCAAACATAGCAGCGACGCAGTTGTGTTTGTGACGTCATTGGCCCCTTCGGGGGATGGCAAGTTATCCCCCCTCCCCGGAGGTACATTGATTGCAAAGTATGGTATCAATCGAAAGATTTTGTCAAACCCTTTGGATCAACAACACCAATTTTTCAAAATTTTACTTGTAAAATTTGAAAAAAAAATCTCACAATTTACTTAAAAATGGATTATAGTATGAGAAAGTCAAGTTGATCCACACTCCAATTAACTATGTATGTAAAGATACTTTTGGACACCAGTATATTTACTGTACCGTATTTGTATTGTTCTATATTATATTTCATTTTGCATTTGTAAATATTGCATACAATATACCCATTTGCACTTTACAGTACCAGCAATCGGAAATTTTACAGAAGAGGAGCCACCTGCTGCGCCACCTATCGGTAAGTCCTACTTCTTCGATTCCAATTTATTTATTTACTACTTTATGCGATTATTTTATAATTAATATGCTGTGTTTGGAATATTTAAAATGCCAATCTTTTTTATAGAAACTTTGTACAAATGATTTATTCAAAACTATTTGTTGAAGATTTTTGTTATTGTAATAACGTTTTTCTTACCATTGGCGAATGATACGCTTTCATTTGGTTAGCTAAATAGCCTTTTATAGGTTTCTGATTCTAATCTCATAATTTTAATTGGTGAAATCATTAGAGGAAGAAACGAAATAAATTATAATAATTTGAATTTTTAAAATTAAATATAAAAAAAAAAATCTGATGTGGGCAGCACATGACTTTCGTTATATAATGCAATGAATTTACCACTTTTACAGTAAAAAAATAGATTATTTTTATAGTAGTTATTTATATTATTTCCAAAATGTTGAATTTTCGTCAATGAGTCGTCATTTTCCATGTCGTCATCATCAATGAGTCGTCATTGATTTAGCATCCTTTTTATCCATTTGGCGAGTTTTTCGTTAATTTAGCAACATTTAAAAAAGTCGTAAAGTTGGCGACATTCCACCAAATTCGTCGCCAAAATCTCGCCAAGTGTTATGGACGAAGAAATAAGTTATTCTTATAGCAGATGGTGTTCAAATTCTGAAGTATTACTCAAAGTATCTTTCTTCATGAATGGAACGAGCTAGATATACGAAAACGATGTCACCCAATTTATCGCATGATATTACATATGAAAAGTGAACATATTTCTCATTAGGAAATCTTTTTTTTTATTTTATATGATTTTTTGATATTTTTTTTGAAAAATGGGCAATATCTCGAGAACGGTTCATGTTAGCGTTCTAAAATTTGTGTCAATCGTTTTCTAATGAAATATTACATAAGAAATGTTTATTGGCGTAACTTTATTAGAAGTTCTGATTTTTTGATGATTTTATCGAAATTTCACACGAAAATTTAGGGGGGTTCTGAACATTCGATTGCGTATAAAAACAATAGGCTTCCAGTGTTTACGGATTGGGATTTTTGTACCAAATGTCGTTCGAACCGGTCCATTCGTTCGTCAGTTATGCCTCCACAAACTCACTGACACACACACACACGCACATACTTTTACACACACACGCACACATACTTTCACAAACACACACACACACAGACATGACTTCACAAATGTTTGATTCGTGATCAGGGATGCTTGAAACGTGATCTCCCGTCGAAAACTCGAATTCGAATTTTCGACCTCGTCACAATATTTTCCTTATACATTATGTATATAAGGAAAGTAAAAACTGAAAACCAAATATATGCATCAACTTACCCCATGTATCCCCTATATATTCAATTTGTACAACAAGTTTCATCCTTTATTTATTTCTTTAGTCAAAATTTATTGTTATTATGGACGAGTGAAGCAAATTCTAAACGAAACGAAATCAACATTTGCCTAAATTTTGTAATCCCGTTACTGTAACACAAATAATAATAGGTATGAAGATGAAAACTTGCACACATGCATAAAATTGCATACAAATGTTCAAAATTAAAATTTCAATGATTAAAACACGAACTGCAACAGAGTGAAACGCCCATTTTTAAACCGCGCATGCTCACTATGCTTCGTACAAATCACAGGTCAACAATAACTATTAAACAGCTAATCAGAGTGTGTATAATTGCATGAATTGTGATTTAAACGTGTTTCTGTACATTAAACATATTTTTGCGATTTAAACGTGTTACTTTTATTTCATTGTTTTCTGAATTCTAATTTGTTTAATTTAATATTCTAATTTAATTAATTTATTATTAAAATTCAAAAAAATTTTATGTTCTTTTGTATTGGGATTCTCAAATTTTGAAATTCCTTTTTTTATACTTTTAATTGCACACTTATTTGTTAAATTAAATTTTTGTTTGAAATATTTCACGGTTTAGTTTGAAAGATTTAAGATTTAAGGTTTTAGGTTTAGGATTTACTTAAAATTTTCAGGTTTTATAATTTATTTAGGTTTTTGAGTTTACTTAAGGTTTAGTTTGAAATATTCCACTTCATATGCGCAAATCCATAGCCCGGTTTTTTGCTTATAATATAAAACATCTGATGTGGGCATCACATGACTTTCCTTATATAATGCAATGAATTTACTACTTTTAGAGTTAAAAAACGTTATTCTTATAGTAGATACGTATATTCTTTCCAAGATATTGAATTTTCTTCAATTAGTCGTCATTTTCATCGATTTAGCGTCATTTTTATCCATTTGACGAGATTTTCGTTAATTTGGCAATATTTAAAAATATCGCTAAGTTGGCGTCATTCCGCTAAATTCGTCACCAAAATCTCGCCAAGCGGTATAGATGGATAAATAAGTTATTCTTGCAGCAGATAAATGACCATTGGCGTTCAAATAAAAAGTAGTACTCAAAGTGCCTTTTCTCGTGAATGGAACGAGTTAGATCCATGAGAATGATGTCACCAAATTTATCGCACGATATTACATATGAAAAGTAAACATGTTTCTCAACAGTTAATATATTTTTTTATTTATGGTATTTTTTGGATAAATTTATTTGAAAAATATGCAATATCTCGAGAAAGGTTTATGCTACAGTTCAGAAGTTTTTGTCAATTGTTTTCTAAGGAAAAATTACATACGAAATATCTATTTGTTTAACTTTATTAAAAGTATCGATTTTTTTATGATTTTTTCAAAATTTCACTCGAAAATTTACGGGAGGTCTGAATATTCGATTGTGTTTTAAAACAATACGCTTCCAGTATTTATGGATTGTGATTTTTGAACCAAATTTTATTCGAATTGCTCCATTCGTTCGTGAGATATCGTATCCATAGACTCACTGACACACACATAAACACACACACATACTGTCACAAACACGCACACACAGACATCACCTCAAAAATTTTCGATTCCTGATCAGGGTTGCTTGAAACGTGTTCTCCCGTCGAAAACTCGAATTCGAATTTTATTCGAATTGCTCCATTGGTTCATGAGATGTCGTCTCCACAGACTCACTGATACACACACAAACACAAACACATACTGTCACAAACATGCACACACAGACATCACCTCAAAAATTTTCGATTCGCGATCAGGGTTGCTTGAAACGTGCTCTCCCGTCGAAAACTCGAATTCGAATTTTCGACCGCGTCACAATACTTTCCTTATACATTATGTATATAAGGAAAGTAAAAATGTAATCGTCCGATATTTCAATAGAATACTGAATAATATACTTAATATTATTGAAAAAGGCAGGAATCATATACAGATGTAAAACTTTGTACAGTTGGAAAATTTAGTTTTTCTCATTTTATTATATTCCATGTATAGTTGCATGTTTTGAAAAGAAAAGAACACGTCTGCAATTTTAGAAAGTACTTCGCATCAATAATTTTTCCAGTTCTCTGTATTGTAATTTTTCATCTCATCTTCAGCAGAAATGTAATATTTATTTTTTTCTTTACATTTGACATGCAATTTTCATCTTGTCGGTGTCGGGTAGGTGTAGCAAATGGCCCCCTTTCCAAGATAAATGATGCGATCTAAGCTGAAATGTCAAATGATGTTCTATTTCGGTCGATTTTTTTTTTTTATCGATTTCTATTTCGATCGAATTTTTCCCATCGATTTTCAATTCGAATGCTTAGTGTGATTTTTATTCCCAGTTTCTTTCACAGGTATTTTTCGTCTAGAAGGTACCGCATAAATTTCCTTTGAGTAAATGATATGGTTAAAGTTAGACTAAAATAATGTATTTTTCTGCTGTTTACATTTTGCAATCATTTTGCCATTGTAAAAGTATCCATAATCTATGGAATTTAGATTTTGGATGTTTTATGCAATGGAATTTAGTTTAGTTGAGAATTTTAGTTTGGCACAGTATGGCATTGTTTTGTGTCATTTTCCTATAACACCCGTGAGGTCTAAGTGACCTCTCGATTATTATTTCCCTCGGTTTACATTATACTTTATGTTTATTTAAACTAGCAAGCCTAACTGGTTCGGTTGATAGACCAATCACACCGAGCTAATCAGCATTTTTTGCGTTCCTAAGGTAGAGTAGAAATATGTTCCAGAGAGTTTCAGTGGCTTTTTGAGTAGTGGCTGCGTGAGTACTGGGGTCTTGAGTAGTGGGTTCTTGAGTAGAGGGTTCTTGAGTAGAGGGTTCTTGGAATGAAAGAAGTGTTCTTGAGTAGACGATGAAGGATTCGAGTAGTGAGAGGAAGGAAACCCAATTCGATACAACGATGACTAGGAAGAGTCTAGTATTCGGGGTGTTGTAATACGGGGAGAAGTAACAGAATGCCGGGGTTAGCATCGAAACTTCTTAATGCATATCTATGTAATCATTATCACCTAGTATATTGTAGTAAATTGCGGATTTGAAATTCTTCTGGCCATGTGCAATAACAATTAGTATATATGTGGTACATTGCTTTAAACAGCAAGCTGCTGTAATTTCTGTGAAGTCTCCAATAAACTGGATTTGATTTAAAACCGTGCCGTCCTGTGTTATTGCCCTTGGACTAAAAGATCGAAATATCAAGTACTCTAAGTTTGAGTTAAGCCACTTTTTTCAGATTAAGAAAAAAACATCTACAAAGACATGTTGTAAAGAGGATAAAGAGACAAATAAACTTTACACATTTAAGAGTTGTAATACGTGATTTGATTGTCATGCATCACAGAAATTTGAAAGATCTGGCACATTCATAACCAATGTAATTAGGGACCATTTGTGATGATAATCTATATAAATAAAATTGAAAATATGTCTGTAAATATTTTTATGTGTTTGTCTCATAATCACAGAGGAACGAATTACATGAAACTTTGTGGGTAGCCTTGGAATAGCCCCACATAAATTTAGTTCATGTTTCGAGTTTCTAGGAACAGGTGTCGTCGAGATATTAATAAAAAAACACACAATTAAACCTTCCATATGGACAGCATTATGTAGACGATATTTTTTCGGACAATTTATTTGAAGAAAATTATATCTTGCCACTTAGCAACCGAATTAAATCCAATATGTTTATACGGCAGACGATTTTTATTAAATCTTTTCCATTTTAATTAAGGGGACTCGGTACCCTTTGAACAATTTTTTTTGTTTAAGCACTTTACAATACTCTTTTTGCATATTATTAAATTATTTTATTAAGGAAAATTATTTTATCAAGAAAAAAGACAATTCTACTGATACAATTTGAAAAATTTAATTTTTTTTTAAAAATTTAAATAATTTTTAAAACTTATCTTCTCCTAAAATTTCTAACTTTTTACAACCCTTTTTTTTATATGGTTCTTTGAAGTGTCTTCTATAACTTTAAGGATCGGATTTTTGAAAAGTTAATTAGTTCGGGAGAAAAAAAATAAAATGTTGATACATATGTAAAAATTCAACAAAAAATTGAGTTTTTTGTACATATCTATTTTTAAAAAAAAACCTTTTCATTTTATTGCAAATGCGATCCTTAGTTTCATAAAATGCACTCTAATGAACATCCAGAAAAAAATCAAGTCAATTGAGAAATATTTAAGTTTTAGCATTTTGAACATATTGATATATTGAAAAAACACGAACTGAGAAAAAGCACTTTAAAGGTTTTAACTTTGAAAAATTATTCTAAATCCATTTTAAATTGCTTTAAATGTTATTTTAAATTATTTATTATACACTTACCTTTAAAACTGTAGCTGTTTCATTGAATTTAACTATATTTATTTTATATAAGTGACCATTAGCCGAAACCTTAGTTGTCACACATTGAAAAGAAAATCGAGAAAAAATATAAATAAAAATCGATTTTACCAAATTCATTATTATTTTTACACCATGAAATACATTTGACTCTTTTCATTAAGATATAGCTTAACTATAAATATGATGATATTTATATTATAAAAGAAATACAAGATTTGAAAATATATTCATATCATAAAAACACACAATATTTCGTAACCTTATGCATATCATTTCTGCATAACTACCATTATTTCTTAACTTTCTTTTAAAAATACCCTGCACTGTATGTTACACCTTCCTTCTTTTTAACTAATATGTCTCTTTTTAAAATTGCTTTTTTAACCAGTTTACGTGCAAGTTGATATTTTGCACTTCGTCGTTTTTGTCGAAACATTTTTTTTCGAAAATCGAGCGCAACACCGAGATTCATGGAGCACTTTCCTAAAGGTATACCTAAGGCATTCTGTACTTCTTTTATGCAGCGCAGTGTATCTTTATTATATTCACACACAGCTTCCATTACACAGAGTTTTACACGTTTTTTATGTACAAATGTTTCTTTAGGACATTTTGCCCACGTCACACTGTGTAAGCTTTCGTTTGCATTTTGAGTTCCACAGTTTATGCACGCTATTAACGAACGAAAGCAGATCGAAAAACGTAAACAAAGTTTCTTTATCAATTACAACTACGATTAAGCACTTTCATCTTCTTCCTGGTAGAAATATTTTGTAAAACAGGGAGTATTCAGTTGCAGATGCGATGTAAACATAGCGTAAACAGAGAAGTAGGCGTGGTATTTCAAGGGACATAGTTGCAGTCAAAAGCCTTTTTGATATATTTATAGTTCTTGGATCTTCACGAAACTTTGTCAGGATATACTACGGGTATCAAGGTATATTTTAAGCAAAAAATATGAAAATCGGTATTTTCGTCATTTTTCGTCAAATGAAGGGTACTGAGTCCCCTTAATAAAAAGAATTATATAAAATAAATGTTATCGCTATGGCATTTTTGACTAGATAATATCCATTACGGCCTTCGGGTTTAAAGATTACGGGGCCTATTGATATTTTCAATTTTTTATATCCCCTGTTTCATTTTTAGATTTTTCAAACTCATATATTGCAGTACGGAAAAATAGAGCAACTTAAATAAGCACAAATAACACAACAATGCAGCAAACAGCTGTTTCGAGGATCCGTTGGATCTCTTTCGTCAGTGAAAGAGAACCCATAAGCCCATAGTCTAAAAGAGGAATGAGAAGATGAAGCCATTGCTCTTTAATAAATAAATGACTATTGATGAATTGTTGAGAGTCAAAATACAAAGCTATTATGTAATATATTCCATATATTGAAATAATTTAATAATTAATTCATAAATTTGGCGTCATTTTAAGCTCATTTAGCGGCATTTTTGTAATTTTGACGATATTTTTGTATATTTGGCACCATTATAAAAAAAAATCCCTAAGCCGGTAATATTTCACTAAATTAGTCGCCAAATTTACCAAATTCATCGCCAAGTGTTGCAAACAGACAGAGAAAAGAGATTTTCTTATGCTTTTTAAATAAATTATTATTGACGAATAATTGAGAGTTAAAATACAAAACTATTATGCAAAGTATCTTCTATCGCGAATGGAATGAACTAAAGCTACGATAATGATGTTTACAAATTTGTGGCAAATTATGGCACATGAAAATTGAACATATTTCACTATGGTTAATACTTCATTCACTTAACTTTTTGGATAAATTTATTTGAGAAACATGCAGCATCTTGATAACGGTTACTGCTAGCGTTCTAAAGCTTCTATCATTTGTTTTCTAATGAAAAATTACATAATGAAAATGTTACATACATTGATCATTTATGTAACATTATAGAAGGATCTGAATTTTTAATGATTTTTTTTTTCAAAATGTCATTCTTAAATTGGGAAGCGAGCTTCCTAGCATTTGATTGCAGTTAAAATCAATAGGATTCCAGTATTCACCAATTATAATATTTGTTCTAAATTTCGTTCGAAACGCCTCATTCGTTCGTGAAACATCGCATCGACAGACTCATGTATGTACAATTACACGCAGGCATCATTTCAAAAACGTTCGATTAGAGTTTAGGGATGCTTTAAATTTGCTCTTCCGTCGAATACTCGAATTCGAATTCCCGTCACAAAATTCTCCCCACACAGTACACTACGTACCTATATGGGGAAAGTAAAAATTAATGCTCTATTTTTATTTATTTTTATTTTATTTTTCAAATTAATGAATATCAAAGAGGCAAGCGTTTCCTTGTGATGGCTCGGTTGCCAGATTGCGGGTTCGAGTCCCGCCTGCGGGCATGGTCTTATTGGGGCAGAAGACGGACTTCTACCTTCGGGTGCCCCGGGTCTTAGACTTAACAGAAGCAGCGTAAAAATTCTTCCTTAATATATGTTAGGGACACGACACAAACAAACAAAAAACAAAATTATTGAATAAAAGTATAGGATCATTTTTTACTTGCATTAGGAAGGTAAATACGTGCAATAATGAGGGCCTCGAACAAATGTATATTCTATCTCTTGTAGGGATTTAAATTATATAGATATTGTTAATGTGTTTGTGAAGCCAACGGCAGGTTATGACCCCCAACACCTACATGCAAAGCATCTTATTATATGTTCTAATTGTTCTTTTCTTTTAATGTAGTGAGTACAGCGATGAGTGAAGACACGCTGACGAACCAATACGTAGGGCTGGTTATAGGCGTTTTGGCTGCTGTTATTCTACTTTTGATCATCATCATCTTCATCATCATAGCCAGGAACAAGAGAAGGAAGCACACTACCCCTCACACTATTTTGAAACCTGTGGACAATCGAGTTACCATTAACATGAAGGTAATTGAGCTTGATTTGCCATGTAAGCTACGTCTGCTAACGCATGTTAAGGTAATAGTCTGAGAATGTATTTTTAAATGTAACTAATTTTTGAAAGATACGTAAAGAGGGATGTATTTGGGATTAATATAAAGATCGCACTTTTTCTTTCTCATACTATGGTTTATAGTGAAAAGCATTGTTTTCACGGGAATTTTCGATTTTGAGATTTTGATGCCAATATATGCTTTAGGTTTAGGACCTCCTGAGAATATTTTGACTATTTTTTGAGTGATGTCCGCCTGTCGTCCGTCTGTGGTCGATTTTTTGTATACACTATAGCCGCCACAAATATTAATGGAATTTCACAATATATAGCTTGATTTTGGCTTTGTTAAAAGAAAACCTAGAACTTGATAGATTTTTTTTTAATTCGAGCGAACATTTTTTTTATTTTTTATTTTTACTTGCTGCAGCAGGTGCAATGTTTCTGTCAGCGATTTCCATGGAAGCCAATGCCTGCAAAGGGGTATTGAACTGTTTGGGATAGGGTGTGTCAAATACCTGTCTTTTTTGGGAGGTTCTTCGTTTGAGATGGACGCTGTCCCACCCGTAAGCAAAAGGTTGAATGCATTTTTTTCGAAATGGAATTTTGAAAGGTTTTACATTTTTAAAATGTTCCATGCGTCTTAATTTTTGTCTGAGATGCGAAGTGAAATTTTGCAAGATGACACCTCTCATTTTTTTTTAATCAAACTGGGTATGCATTTTATAATTGGACTTTATTAAGGTCATTAGAAGTGAATAAGAACCTAATTAAATGATGAAAATTAAGTTTTAATGCAGAAAAATATTTTTAAAAAATTAACTTTCTAAGGGATTTAAAAATGAATAGCCAGATTTGTTCATAATGTCTTTTTGACTGATCATAATGTAAAATGAATCAAAAATGTGAACAAATGGCACGCAATGAACATTTTCAAATTTTCGTTAAAAAAATTAAATTAAAGAAAAATACAAAATTACAACAAAATTGAAAAAAAATTGAATGGTATTGTATATAGTAATGTTAAGAGGAATATTTACACAAATTTTCACGTTTCTGAGTCAATAAATAAATAAAAAAATCAACATCCACCCTTCCCTTAAAGAGCATCTTTTAAAAAGTGTAATTATTTTACTATCAATAACATATTATACTTGGTTTTTTTGCAGGACTTGGGCCTGACTTACTCACAGTGTTCTCCCCTGGCCTGTCAATCGAATGGAACTATTTATGGACACACAGTCATTCTGGATGATACAGATCCTGATAAACTGCTTTATCAAGAACCCCAGGACTTCAAGATTCCATACCCGGGCACTTACAGTAATGGTGGGTAGCACTTCCTCGCAACATCGACATTATTTTAGTGAACTAAAATCAATATTTCATATATGCGGGCATAAATCGTTTCAAAGTAAATTTAAAACTTTATGAAAAACAACAGTGATATTGTCTGTACATCGGTTATTACTTTTTTCGAGTCCTTATTTAAAGGACCTAAAATTTTTTAAATTATATTTGTTATTGTAAAATGTATTCTTTTAAAATTGTATTGTTAGTCAATTCCTGTGGATTATATGTAATTATGTCGACATAAATCTTTTCTAAGTAAATTTAAATCGTGATGGAAAATAATAATGATTTGGTTGAAATCAATACATTTGTTGTTACTTTTATCGAGTTCTTTTTTAAAGGAACTCAAATTTTTTAATTATATTTGTTGTTATAAAATATATCCCCTTAACATTTTATTATTAGTCAATTCCTGTTGATTATATGTAATTAAGTCGACATAAATATTTTCTAAGTAAATGTAAAGCTTGATGACAAATAATAGTAATTTTGCTAAAATCAGTACATTTGTTGTTACTTTTTTCGAGTCCTTTATTTAAGGGACCTAAATTTTTCAACTTATATTTATTCTTATAAAATATATTCCCTTAAAATTATATTGTTAGTCTGTTTCTGTTTAATATATGTAATTTTTACTTTCTCATATGAAGTATAGAGAAAGTGTTGTTTTCTCGAAAACTTCCAATTTCGATATTTTGATGCCAATTTATGTTTTAGGACCTCCTGAACACGTTTTGATTTTTTTGCAATGCTATCATTCTGTCTGTCCATCTGTGTTCTATTTTTTGTTTACACGATAACTACCACAAACATCATTAATGGATTTTCCAAAAACTATATATA
Source organism: Amaurobius ferox (assembly GCA_951213105.1). Classification (NCBI taxonomy): domain Eukaryota; kingdom Metazoa; phylum Arthropoda; class Arachnida; order Araneae; family Amaurobiidae; genus Amaurobius; species Amaurobius ferox. Next base: position 91,170,413 of record OX578154.1, read on the forward strand.
TATATATATATATATATATATATTACTGAAAAATCTAGAATAAGAATACCGGATGCACCACTGTCTTAAGTAATTGTCTATAATTTTTCTTGAACGAGTTTGTTCTGATTTGAAAATCTACTATTAAAACATTGTAATAAACTAAAACAGAATTATATATTGAAATGCAATTAAAATGTGATGTAATAAGATGAAAATCCCATTCAAATATTAATGGTATGTAGATATTGTGACTCTAGAAATAAATCTTGCATTTTACAGAATCCACAACTTCCAGAGAATATGCTGTACCAGATGTCACAAAAAGTACAAATTCCACACCTGTAATACCCCTCCATCCTCCTCCAACACCATCAAATAAACCAGCCTTTCCCCAAACTTTGCCAAAACCGTTGCAGAAACCCCCGTCGGAACGATATTACGCTGCTACAGACGTTGTCAAGATGCCGAACCTACAAGGAGTCAGCGGCAATACAGTGTACGCTGTACCGAATGTTGATTTGTTGAGTAGGGAAGATAGCCCCGTAAGAGAGATCCCAAGACATAGACTGCATTACATGGAGAAGCTTGGGGAAGGACAATTTGGAGAGGTATGTACATTAGATAACTGAAAGTCATTTTTGTCTTACTGAAGTTAAGAGAATATTTTCTTGTTTGCTCATTCTACACTGTAAAACATTCTGCAAACTTTTTCACCTACTTTCTTGATAATTTAGACAAACTGTTAAGAGAAGCCACAAGTACAGGCGTTCAAGAAAATTATTGAGCTAATTATCTCCTGAAGAACCGTTACTTTTATATTTATATATATAGGGTGATTCAAAAAAGATGGACCAAACTTTACCAGGTAGTAATATACACCAAACTAAGCATTTTTCGTCATAGTTTGCCGGGTCGGAAATGAAACGTAAAGGCGCCAGTAGGAGCTTAATAGTAAAACCGATGAGGTGAGGCGAAAACACAAGAATGACTTAGAAGTTATAAAATGACATTTAATAAACAATAGTTACTGTAATGGCTTAAAAGAGGGACAGCTAACTTAAATGCACGTTTTACAGCGGCGATGAAGGGATTGGCGAACTCTCTCGAACAGACCAGGCATGTCGCGCACTTCGGCAGATGAAATTTGCATACGTGTATCTTTTCAACCAGAAAATAACAATCCGAATGACGCTTTTAAGTCTGCGGAGCGGTCGTGTCCCAACGAGTAAGCGCCCACTGGCCCCTTTACGTTTTATTTCCGATCCAGTAAACTGTGACGAAAAATGCTTGATTTAGTGTCGACAACCCAGACCGTCCGACTCGTTCTAAAACTTGAGCAGCAGTTTGGACGGCTTGGTTTAGTGCGTACTCCCACCTCGTAAAGTTTGACCCATCTTTTTTTAATCACCTTATACATATATATATATTATCCCAAACTATCAAGAACCTTACTTCACGTTATGGACAGCTAATTCCACTGAAACTTTCAGTGACATGCTTGCAATTGGTTTACAGTGTAATTGGAGAAACAGTTATCTTTTGCAGTGTAATCTTTTGCGAACAGGAATTAAAGTATGCACTAAATAATGTTGAGAACAACCGAAAGAACAGTCTTCCCTTTTCAGTTTGTGACATCTGGCAAACTAAAATGCATTATTATATAGAATGGAGCGGTTAATATGTTATCATGTTATCGTAAGAAGAAAGCTTCCTATGTTCTTGCTTCTGATATGTGTTCGTACTCTTAAGGCAGACAAGTGAGAGTTGTTACCTACGTTAAAGACGTTCTTGAGTCACGGATTTTAATATCGCTGCTAAATGTGCATTTTCTGTTATTGAAGAACGATTTTTGCTTACACAGTGGGAGTTACGCCATCAAAATCGAATTTTCCTCTATGATGGAGGGCGCCTCGGAATATGGGTATTCCCTCTGTAGCCTCTCACTCGCCTCCTCTAAGGAGATATATAAATATGTGAATTGTTCCCGAAAGTTCCCAGTCGGGCTTATGAATCAGTCTCTTCCAAGTTGCTGGGATGAATTAGCCTTTATGACCATGTTCTCAGATCGGTAGGCGACTGGAGTCGAGACTTCAAGGGATCATCTTCCGACTCCCGCCCGATGAATGGTTTAGCTGATATCGCTCCCCGGATAGAGGTCTGGCTTGGTGGAGGATAATCCCCTTTTTTGGCCACCTATCCGCCAAGTACAGAAACCATCCAAGGTTACCAGATGTTTGAATTGAATATGTCCGAACCGAATGTCCTTGTGGTACTTATAAGCCACTTGTGCTTCCAAGACGTAGGAAATCTGACATGATAAGAAAATGAGTGCCTGTTAAAAACAAATCGATTTAACTACAGATTTGATTACTCATTGGATGTTCCTTACGACTTTTAAAACCTCGAGTTTAACTTAAAGAAGAGTCGCATTGCCGTAAAATTGCAGCTCTACACTGTGGCTCAAGCCAGTGCTGATGTTTGAATATTTAATCAGATTAAACCGCCAACGTTGTTCCCATTGTGACGAACATGAGCAAAAGACTATTTTTTTTTCTGTGTTGGTAGTTTGAATTGAGCATAGTTTTGAAATTGGAAAAATATATTGTTTATGAGGACATAATATTAATCCAGCAGAAGCGTAAAAGAATGAATAATCGAAACTGCATAAGCAGTAAATTTCTGTAAAAGAATGCCGTAAAATGAAGTCCGTAATTATTTACAATTAGATAGAATAAAAAAAGGGTATATTCGAGAGGCAGGAATCCGAGATGTGTTTACTAAATTGTGTGAAAGATTATATGATAGTAAACCTTTACTATATTCAGAAATAATTTCTGTGGCGAAATTTCTATCTCTATAAAAGGGATTAAATTTTTGAACCATTCACTAAATAGAAATATTTTTAATGGAGGTGATTTAAGAAGATTTCTAAATTTTTCTGTTGTAATGAAATATAGTTTCAATATTTCAATTTGTACTATATTTTATAGCTTTGTGCTTATTGTAAACTATGGTACTTTATGAAACTATACACTCTTTTCTTCTAAGTTTTAAAATTCTAAATAAACGAATATTCTTATGTACTCCAAATTCTTAATAAATATATGAATTTTAAAAATAAATATATATTAAACAATATTAATAAAAATTATGTAAAATAAAAGAACATAGTTCTGGCTGTTCCGCGTAAGAGGAAATTATGATAAATATGTTTTCAGAACATGTATAAATATATTTAATATGTATATAAAATTTAATATAATAAATATATTTTGAAAATTTCATTTTGGCAGAGAATATTTCCACAGTATATTTATGAATAAAAATATATATGATATGTATTTAAGTTTCTATTATGTATGAAATATCTTTAACGCATGTATTCTTACATTTTAAAATAAAATATATTTATAGTTTAACTAATAATATGTTTAACAAACTAACATTAATTGCATTAAATATTTTATGATGTTCATTTATCCGCCCTTTTATAGTGATAAATAATTTATATTTATGTATACAGAGATAATTTTTAATTGGATATGACATTAAATTTTGAATTTGTTCACTTACAAAATAAAAGGACTTTAATGTCAAAATCATACAGTTGGTATTATTGCATATTGTTTGTTTTGTTGTGAAATGTTTCAAAGAAATGTCGCATTAAAATGTCACAGTCGCGTTTTAATTTTCCTTTCCTTTTCGGAAATCAATTTTCAAGTGCTTTTATTTTGTACGTGAAATTATAAAATTCTAAAACTAATATAACATAACACAAATGAAAAAAACACAATTTAATACCGTGATTGTCGACTGATGCCAAAACGTAAAATAGAAGTACATACACTAATTCTGGAATTAATTTCTTTCAAAGCAATTTTAAATAGAAGCAAAGAATATGTTAAAATGAATATATTAATTTCAAAATTTTACTGACGATGTTCTTCGATATCAAAGGATTTATAAAATATGTGAATTGCTTTTGAAGACGTTATTCTCCGAAGAGGATTAGTTTTAAATTCTATTTGTACTTACTACAATACAATAATATCTTAAATATGTACGATTTCAACACTCTGAAACAAATTAAATTCTGTAAATATCACTAAAATAATAAGAATCCAAATTTAGTATTTGTATTTTGCAGCCTCCAGGATATGTGAACTTCAAATTCGATTTTCTATAGAATGTCTGTTAAATTTAATTTAATACATCTTACAGTTTTACACACATTGTTTCTAAAAATGGTATATGCATTTTACATTTCTAGTTTTCTAAGTAAATTTATCTTGCTACTGGATTATATGAATATAGCACATGAACTTCTGTTTAAACACATTCTTAAAAGATAAATTTTGAAAATGGCGTAGATAGTACTTACTACGACATCTTTCACATACTTAAAGACAAACATTTATACCTAGAGATTTAATCTATACCGCAGAATTCATTTACCGATATATCAGTATTTTGAATCAATAAAAATATTTTTTTTTTCAAAGAAAAACTATGTACAGATGGCAACTAGGAGGATTTTAAAATATTCTATGGACCAACTTACGAACATTTTATTTAATACAAATCAAAACTGTAATAGATAAAATATATATGCCTGATGACGCTATAGTATTGACAATGAACTTCCCATCGACGACTGTTTATTCCTTCTCTTTTCAGTTCAGTTCATTTTCTGTCTATTTTATTACCAGATTCATAGATCTTATGCATTGAATAAAAGCATGAATAGACACAAATAAAAAAATACATATGAGTTTGCATATAGAAATACATCTATCTCAAAGCATCACATAATTTACTATAACTTTTAGCGTCAGACTGAAAAAGTTGTACCGAAATTACTTTGTCCAAAATTTCTAACGGTAACTTTAAAGTTCACACACATTATTATAGTTACTATAATATATACATAACTTGCACTTTCCAATTTGAGCCTCAGCTACCCCCATTTATCAGCTAACGGTATTTCATACATTTTTTAAATATTCATAGTTAAACTATGAATAATGCGATGGTCTTTTCAAATTTAAGAATATTTTTCGGTGTATACAAAAGGGAAATTCATAGTTAGAGACCCCGCCTATAAGGAACGCTCGCTGAGTTTATAATCACACGCCGAGCAGCATCAGTTGACCGTTTTCACGCTGAATAGTGCCTCTATGCACTGAATAGCCGGTTAAACTAGAAGTAAATAAACTTGCTTTGCACCGAATATTTAAGAAACTTTGTGGTGTCCTTTGAGGTCGATCATGTCACGCAGCTGGCTTCAAACTTGAAGAATGCTGAGCTCCAGATTGTTGCTATGGCCAGATTCGCATTCAAGAGAAATATATTTACTGTGACTATGAATTTTGTCATTAAAACCTCATACTCACTGAGTTCCACCTCAAAGAGTACTGTCACTCTACGGAGCCGATTTAAATTTGAAGTTGGCTGCGTGATGATAGACATAATTGGTCACCATGATTTTATTTTCAAAGCTGAGGATTAGGTAACTCTTTGCTAGAAGTGCAGCTATTGGCTTATCGGTGAAGAGTGTAAAAAGCGTGAAATAGGTGCAGTGATAAAGATCTCTGCACATTGGACAGGCTTTTAAAAACACACAACTAACAAATAAACACTAATTCCACTAATCCAATAACCTATCCTATATTATGGCGGATAAATGATCTTAACAATAGAGTTCTAAAATCTAATCATTCGCCTCTACGTATTCGAAGGTTCACTTATGTGAGGCTGAAGGCATTCCACAACTAGTGGATGTACCCTGTTACGGGAGCAAGACGCTAGTGGCCGTCAAAATTTTAAGAAAAAATGCATCAGAACTGGCAAGGTCTGACTTCCATAAAGAGGTGAAGATACTCTCCAGGCTTCGTGATCCTAATATTGTTCACGTTCTGGGAGTCTGCACTAAAGAGGAGCCTCTGTGTATGATAGTGGAGTACATGGAAAATGGAGACCTCAATGAGTTTTTGCAAAAGCACGTGCCTGAAAACACATTAACGTCGCCATTCAAGCCAAACCATAGCAAAGTTCTCAGGTAGGTTTAATTGACGAGGAAGAACAATATACCGAATAGCCAAAAAGTATCCCTATTTTTAGCTAGCTATCTGAAGCGAAAACAACTTACAATAAATTAACCAATTTTGGTGCAAACATTGTCATCAATTTGCAGGAAAATTGAATATTTTTTTTTACGAAGCAAAGATTGCGATCCGTATTTGAAATATTTTCTTTATGGATGTTCATGTCAATGAACACTGTATGCGCTTGTACATGCGTACTTGTATGTACTTTTACGTACCTTGTACTTGTATGTACTTGTACATAAATGTAATGTATCATGCATGTTTTGAGTAACATCAAAATATGTATGATGACATATATTTATTTTGTAGCAGGCACATACATTCGCAGACACATACATTTGCAGACACATACATTCGCACACACATGCATTTGCAGACACATACATTCGCAGACACATACATTTGCAGACACATACATTCGCAGACATATATTGTCGCAGACACGGACATTCTACCCATTGGGGACTTACACACGTAAGACACACATGTGGCAAATGGTTATCTCTATGGTTTTTAGGTCCACATGAATATTGTGTATAGTGGAACACAGTATCTATACATATAAACTCATAAATACTTGGAATCGCTTTCAAACTATATCTAGATATTAAAACAGCTATATTGTGCATAAAAAGAACAATACAGGCAAAAATAATCCAACTCATTCCAATCAGGGAGCTCAAGGAATCGACCGAAGAAAAATATCTAGTTAAAATATTTATTTAACAAGAAAACTGCGTGTTGCTTCCAACAAGGAATATAGATTATCAATCTTATAGAACAGCTGAGTGCATATTTCTAACAGCGCAGCTATAAAATAAGGATGTTTTAAGGAGGAATAATGTTTTAATAGTTATGCAAACACACTGACTCAACATCCGGTCCACATTGCCTGATTGATATATATACCACTGTAAACCCCATTCAATTCTCCCGTCATTTTGAATATACTGTCTAGTTCATTGTATTGAAAGATCTATATTTCCACTACCAAACACCGATTCTAGCATACATTCATTCAATTAAACACTCATTCACCGAACACAGATTCCCACCGTACATCTACCGTATACTTTAAATACCCCATAGATAGTTTTGAGCGGTTCTTATAAAACGATAATTATAATTTCTTATATCATTTGTGTAGTAGAAAATGTAATAAATGCTAAGCTGTCTCCTTTAAACGGGATTGCATTCGTCTTAAGTTTGGTGCAGTTTCGGCTACTATATTTCTCAATTGGTTGCCCTGAATAGGGATACTTTATATTTGGCTACGCAGTGTTTTATGTCTTTTGTAACGGTGACTAAAAATGTTGTGTTAAACACTTATGATAGTAGCTAGTGCTACCATTGCGACATTTCTTTGAAACTTATAAAGCAATAATAATGATAATAATTTCATGAATTATACCTATGGATGTAAAACTTTGTACGTAAGAAACATATCCTCCGAAGTATTAAGGTGTGCGTTATATCGCCTCCCACCACCAACACCGTGAGTAAAATAGGGTGAATTATACTTATGACTATTTACTTTTAAATAATTGTGCTTAATAAAGTTTAGGAAAGTCCTTTAATGCTGCAGCGCATATAAGTATTGCACAGATCAAATATCATTAGCAGAAGTTTTTGAATTCTACAGAGGTATATATTATATACCTTCTATGGAAAACAAAGATATGTTGAGCAATTCCTGACTTTGATTTTCCAGAATTCTCCAAAAGTCGCAAAGGTTTTGTAATTTTTTTTTAATTTACTGCCAAGGGCAAGCGACAGGAAATTCAACAAAATAACAATAATTACTATATATTTTTTCAGCTTTAACGACGCAGTGATCAAATATCATTAGCATAAGTTCTCGAACTCTAAAGCGGCATATATTATATACCTTTTATGGTTAGCAAAGATATATCGAGCAATTCTTGACTTCGATTTTCAAAAATTGCCAAATTATCAACATTTTGTAAAATTTATTGCCAAGGGCAAGCGACCAGAAATTCATTGAAATGACAATGATTGCTATGCATTTTTAACACTTTACAACATAGTTGAAAAGTGTTTATGACTTTGTTCATTCTATCTGTCTGTCCGTTAGCACTATAACTGCCGTAAAAATGACTTTATCAAAATGAAATTTTAGTATGTTTTCCAGACGGTCTGTGGGACCTATTGGAATATAAATGAATAATATCACTCAATTAGTTTTCGATTGAACCCGGGTTGAAAAAATGAAATACACTGAACTCTATGGGACCTAATGTTTCAAACATTTTTTAAGCAAATTTAAAATTCACAAATGGCTTCGAAAATTTTAGGAAATATTCAAATTATCCCATAAAATATATAAAAAAAAATTCAGTAAAATATGTTAGGTAGTTTTTTAAATTAAAATTATATAATATAGGGAGAAAAACAAATATAATTAAATTCTGACTCTTGCTATATCCTCCAGAAAGAAAAACGAAATACATTATATAATAAATATCTTTCCAAGAGATAAATTATTTTATATATAAGAGAGGCTTCACATTTTAAAATAAATATGGTAGATAATTTTTCAAATTTAAAAAAAAAAAAAATTATTATAGTATTGTGATGAATGAAATGCTGCTTTTACATGGAGGCGATTTATATTTCGATGACGTCATTTGAATAAAGTTCATTTGTTTTCGATGAAGTTTTCAAATATAATAAATTATTGTAGTATTATGATAATTTTTAAAATATTACCGAGGAATGTATCGCATTTTAGAGATGTTTAAACCAGGCAATATGTATTTCAATGCCGTCATTTGAATGAAGTTCATTTTCTTCGATGAAGTTTTCAAATATAATAAATTAATGTAGTATTGTGATAATTTTAAAAATATTACTGAGGAGTGTATCGCAATTTAGAGATGGTTATATAAAATTGCATTGAAGTTGGAAAGTGTTTCATAATCAATGCTTTATGCATGATTGATCTTTCTTGTTTATTCTAGCTTTAACGTTGCTGTGATCACATTTCATTAGTATAAGGGGGCTGAGGACCTTTAAAAGTGCCATACACAGAGCGAATTTCCATGTTTCACGTTTTTTTTTTGTACCTCTTTTCATATAAATCAATAACACCTGAAATTTTTATAGCTAATAAGTGAATACCTGTAACATATATGATAATTTTTTCAATAAAGTGAATCTAATAACAAGATTTGAAAAATAGTATCATATTCATGAATTAATTAAAATCTTATCTTGATATATATTGCTTGCGTGCGTGATTGCAAGAAATCCATTGCTTCCAGAAACAAAAATATTGCTGATTATGATGCAAAAGTATATATTCAAGAAGTCTTAGATCAAAATCAAAACATTTGCATAATTTAAATTTTTTTTAATTTAATTTAAATGTTAATTACATTTTTAATTTTAAATATTTTTTTAAACTTTAATTATGCAAATGTTTTAATTTTGATCTAAGTCTTCTTGAATGGATACTTTTGCATCATAGTCAGCAATATTTTTGTTTCTAGAAGCAATAGTTTTGTTGCAATCATGCGTGCAAGCAACCTATATAAAAAAAAATTAATAAATACATGCAAATTATACAATTTCTAAAAATATTATTAAAAGATTCACCTTATTAAAAAGTATCACATATTTTACAGGTATTCACTTATTAGCCATAAAATTGTTAGGTATTATCGATGTATAATAGAAGAGGTACAAAATAAAACGTGAAACATGGAAATTTACTCTGTTTATTCCACTTTTAAAGGTCCTACGCCTCCATAAATGAAACTTTAAGCAGCATATATTATATATCTTCCATGATAATCAAGAAATATCGCGAAGGCTTTGATTTTCCAAAATTTACAAATTCGCCCAGTTGGCTCATCTTTCCAATTTTTTTTCCGTTCATCAAATTCATCAAATAACACCGATTACTATACATTTTGCTTTCCAGTTTTGGGCTGGACGGGGATTTTTTTGGCTTTCCAGCTTGCATGTCTTACTACAGAGAATGAGACGACAGGCAATTGTAACAGCATTAATCGTTTATGACGAAGTAGAGATATAACGAATACATTTTTGGCTCCATTCATATTCGTTATAACGAATTTCCTAAACTTAACCATCCCTTAAATTGTTTACGTCAGTTATGTCAGTGCTCCAAACGATTGGAAAGTATTGGAACTTTATTAAATACATCATTTACTTAAAAACACATTATCCCTTCTTGAAATCAAAAATTTTTTTATCTAAATCCTCTTATTTTAAAGACGTTTATGCATGGTAAAAATCAAATTCAATCTTCTATTTTCGCCATTATTGTATTTTGATACATATTCGCAGTTTAAATTAGTTTAACCAATATTGCGGGTAAAGAAGTTGTTCGATAAATTGAGAAGCAAGTGGAAAAAATTAATGTACTCTGGACAAATTTTCTTTTACGTTCCATGAATTTTCCGTTAAAGTGAAAAAGAATCGACAGAAGACTCGATTTTACAAAAAAAGAGAAGATGCAAATTCATAAAAATATTGACCCTTATTGAATATCCATCTTGAAGCTGTATATTTTACGATAAATAATGTTACCTTAAAACCACTAGGCTTCTAACTATAGATGACTCACTTTCTAGTTTGGAGTTTCTTTATGCTTCTGATCGATTGAAAAGCTCAATAGTCGGAATTTTCAATTTCTGCATAAAGTCTTTTCATATGTAGGACCTAAATCAAAGTCAAAATTTCTTTTATTTTTCTTTTTTTTTTGTCTTCTTCTTTTGTTTTTTTGAGATTGCATATTGTAACCGAAAAATGACTTTCGCGGTAAGATCTGGTATGTTCAGACCTCACAGTCTTTTTCTTAGAAGTTGTTATAAAGATGAAATATTCTCCAAGTTTAGAGTAAAAATTAAATTAAAAGAATTCGCTGGAATTAATGCAGGAAATAGCTGTGATTTTTTTTTATGTGAAAAACGTCTATGGTCGGGGTTTCTCTGGCGGAAAAACAGAGCTTTACGAAAAACATGAACCCCATGGACGATTATATTATACTCACGGACGCTTATACTCATAAACAAATGGACGCTTATATTCTTATCTACTCCAAACCTAGTAGATAAAAATGTAAATAATGTTTCTTGTTTTGCCGGAATTAGGGTCCAGATTATGAATTTATGAATATGTAAACATAATTTTAATATTTTAATATTTTGAAATTCTTTTTCTAAAAATCTCTGATAGCTCTGAGCTTTATATATATATATTTTCGATTAACTAAATTTCACTCGAAATATATAGCAAATTGTAAAATGTAGATATAATTAGTAAATGACAAAACTGTGTACCAGAAAATTTAGTATTAAAATCTATATTTAATTTTAAAAGGAACTCGTTTAATTTTTGAGTAATCGTCAAGTTGAAGAAGATCGAAAAGTTTTCGTTTTTCAAGTTTGTATTGCAAAACTAAAACAGCTATCTTTGAACAATGAGCACTAATTTGTAGATCATTAAACACCCTACAATTGTATATAATATGATTTTGAATAAAACTGTATTTTTTCGAAAAGAGAAAATTGTAGAATTGTAGAGAAAATTGTTTGTTCGAACGAATTTTTTCTTTTTTTTTTCCATACTTTCACTTGAAATATCTTTAAAACTATAAACGACAGATATAAGATATGTATAAAGAAATTTATTTTCAAAATCTATATTAATTTTTACTGAATGTTTTTATAGTTTTTGAGTAATCTTCTCAAGTGAAAGAAGTATGAAAATTGTACGTTTTTCATGTCTATGATGCTTATATCTTATAAACTAAATATGATTGCTATAAAAAATAAGCAAGAATTTGCAGCTCTTTAGAATCTCTTTAATCCAATTTTGGATTGAGTTATCTGTTTTTCGATATTACAAAAGTTGTGTTTCATTTTACAATATGTTATTCATGCAGAACCAATTCGGCTCCACCTGGCTAGAGCCACAGCCGATTTTATTTTTATTAAGCAATAGGCAATCAAATTATAAAGGTACTAACTGGTATTAAAAGCAAAGCAAATTTCCTTCATAATCAGCTCAGCAAATACGGAATACGAAGCAAGCCAATTGATATTACCTTTATTTGTTTAGCTGCTTTGTTTTTCTCCTCACGAAGGATCAGTTGACGGAATTTAACATTCTGTAGAAAGTTGATAGCGCTGTCCTCTGTTACAATCGTTTGGTGCTATTACAGTTGTATTATACGCTGCTAAATAATAAGGATGTTTTCTTCTAAATATTTAATATTTATCATGCAAAAAGCTCTAAGGTTATTACTTTCCTTATATACATAATGTATAAGGAAAGTATTGTGACGGGGTCGAAAATTCGAATTCGAGTTTTCGACGGGAGAGCACGTTTCAAGCATCCCTGATCACGAATCAAACATTTTTGAAGTGATGTCTGTGTGTGTGTGTGTGTGTGTGTGTGTGTGTGTGTGTCAATGAAACTGTGGAGACGACAACTGACGAACGAATGGACCGATTCGAACGAAATTTGTTACAAAAATCACAATCCGTAAACACTAGAAGCCTGTTGTTTTAATACGCAATCGAATGTTCAGAACCCCCCTAAATTTTCGAGTGAAATTTTGAAAAAGTCGTCAGAAAATCAGAACCGCTAATAAAGTTACGCAAATAGACATTTCTCATGTAATTTTTCATTAGAAAACGATTGACATAAATTTTAGAACGCTAACATGAACCATTCTCGAGATATTGCACATTTTTCAAAAAAAAAAAATTATCAAAACGTTCTATAAAATAAAAAAATAATATTTTCTATTGAGAACCATGTCAACTTTTCATATGTAACGACATTTTTAATTGTTGCCAAATTAACGAAAATCTCGCCAAGTTGATAACAAGAAAGATCAATCATGCATAAGCATTGATTATGAAACACTTTCCAACTGAAATGTAATTTCATTTAAAAATTTCTAAAATGTGATTCATTCAGTGGTAATATATTTTACATTATCACAGTACTACAGTAATTTATTATACTTAAATATTTAAAACTGTATCGAAATATAAATCATCTGATTCTTTATGCAAAATCAATGAATATTTCATTCATATAACTTGTATTCCAGACTCCAGAGCTAAATAATTTTGTGTGAAAAAAATTCAGCAATTCTTATGTAATTCATCTTACAATCGCTTGAGATATTTGCATTCTGCATATGTTAAAATTAGGCTTCCTTGAAGAAATAATAAAAGTTTAGGGATCATTTAAAATCACAACTATTGTAATTGCATAGGCACGGAATTTAGATACACAGATAATACACAGATAATATATATGTGTATGTGTATGTACTCAAAGTATTGGAATCGTGCCGAAGATCGGAACTCGAATTTTCAAAGTATCTACACGTTTTGGGACTTCTAGAACACGAAAAAACTACTTTTAGGAAGACGTCTGTGTGTGTAAAGGTGTATCTGTGTATGTTTCTGTGTGTCTGTGTGGATATTACATCCACTCTAATTGAAAAACTAATGGACCGAATTTCATACAATTTGGTAGGTATGTTTTTTGTGGGAAATCCTGATGTTCATTAGATTATAGTACGATTCGTAATAAAAGAATCTGCCTTCTTTGCGAAATGGCCGCAGAAATTGCCTTTATCCACTCTAGCTAAAAACTAATGAACCAAATTTAACAAAATTTGGAGTATAATATTTCAATAACCTACAAGTGATTTATATACCAAATTTAACAAAATTTTGTATATAAATCATTTGTAGGTTATTCTACTACGATTCGGGAAAAAGGAACGGGCTATTTTTGCGAAATGGCCAGCAAAAATCGTTATATATAAAAATAAAAGACTACGTGTGCTCAATTATATCAATTAAATTCCTATTTTATATGTGATTTTTGACAACAAAAAGAATAAGACTAACCCCATTACTCTAGGACTAGCCGTTCTTGAGATATTCTAGTTTTTTCGCGTTTTCGCTACGCCACCTTTGACAATAAGTCCAGTTATCAAATGAGAACCAAATTTGAGTTTAACGTGTAAATTCAATGTCATTTAAAATACTTATGTTGTGCAGATAAACTCAAATTATCATTGAATAAATAAAGAGAACGAATATGAGTCTGCAGGGAAAGACATGTGCTGTCCACATCAGAATCTTTAACAATATTACAACAATGATTTATAAAAGTGAACGGGGATTAATTGCGGGTCATTTCGAAAAAAATGTATGATCTATATTTAAAGATCCACCAAATTGCTGTAGAATAAAATGTTCTACAAATTTAAGCTGTGTACCAAATTTTAACTCTCTAGAACGTAGGAAAGTGCGTTTAAAATGCCATCAATTAAATTTATCATGAAGAGTTATATAAAATTTAAAAAAAATGAAAAATTGTTATCTACCAAATTATTTTAAAATATGAAGCCACTCCCATATGCAAAACGTTTTAACAAATGGAGAGATATTTATTATATAATATCTCTCTCTTTTCTTTCTGGAAGATATCCCAAAGTCAGAATTTAATTGCATTTGTTTTTTTCCCTATATTAAATAATTTTTTTAATTAAAAAACTACTTAACATATTTTACTGAATTTTTTTTTATATATTCTATGGGATAATGTGAATATTTCCTAAAAATTTCGAAGCAATTCGTGAATTTTAAATTTACTTAAAAAATGTTTGAAAAATTAGGTCCCATAGGGTTCAATGTATTTCATTTTTTCAACCCGGGTTCAATAAAAAACTAATTGGGTGATATTATTTATTAATATTCCCATAGGTCCTACAGACCGTCTGAACAACATACTAAAATTTCATTTTGATAAACTCATTTTTACGGCAGTTATCGTGCTAACGGACAGACAGACAGACAGACAGACAGACAGACAGACAGACAGACAGACAGAATGAACAAAGTCATAAACACTTTTCAACTTTGTTGTAAAGTGTTAAAAATAACTCTAAATCAATGAAAATGACGACTAATTGAAGAAAATTCAATATCTTGGAAAGAATATAAGTATCTACTATAAGAATAACATTTTTTAAACTGTAAAAGTAGTAAATTCATTGCATTATATATGGAAAGTCATGCGTTGCCCACATCAGATTTTATTAATATGCATTTTATATTAGTGTTAAAAGTTATTTCTTTTGTATGAAATCAACTAATCCGATAGTTAGCAAATTTTTATTTTAATTTTAATAGTCCTCATGCGTATTATTAACGAAAACAAACCATTATTTCGGATAGGGAAAAATATTATGTCTTTTTTCATTCATTTTTGTATTACTAGGGGGCGGAGCCTCCTAGTAATACTACGATTTGTTATCCCCCGTAACTCGCTTCGCTCACAGATGTCGCTTTGCGAGCTATTTCAAGCCAAATTAAAGTATAAATTGGTAAACGATTTATTTCATCACATTACCCTATTACTTCTCTATAAATGTTCCAAATTCCATATTTTTGTATACTCAAGTTTTTGCCGTACGAGACAGAGAAATCGATGGACGTGCCGATACGAAAGAAAAAGTTTCACTTCAGAAGTACATAAGAAGTAAAGCATCTCGTAACCTACATCGAAATTAAAAAAGGGGCTCAGCCCTGCAAAAATTCAACTATGTAGGTACCTGCCTGAAAAAATTTGTGGCATTGCAATTGTTAGTCTATCCAGGACACGAACTTGCAGAGCAAATAATTTGTCTTTGATTTTGACATTAAAAATTTCTTAAACTGCAATATATATAGAAAAACGGTTTATTTCACCGTATTCCTTAAACTTTTTTCTACAAATGTACCAAATTTTATATTTTTCAGTGCTATATTTTTTATGGTATAAAGTAGAGAACGTTGAGGAACGAGAAATTTGTCAAACAGCGGCGGAGGTGTCAGCTATATTTTTTTTTAAATACAGAAATATAACAGTTTAATTTCATGTTATAGCATAAATTCCCATATTTAAACTTTGAACTATTGCTCTTATTTCATCATGCTGGTTCATTCATCTTTGCTTCTGAATAATACGTCTTATATTTTTCTGCTTTCTATTTTTCAGCCATGGCAGCCTGATTTTTATGGCAACGCAGATAGCATCCGGCATGAAGTACCTGGAATCATTGAACTTTGTTCATCGGGACCTTGCGACTCGAAATTGTCTGGTGGGCAGGGGCTTTACCATCAAAATAGCCGATTTCGGCATGAGCCGAGACCTGTACTCGGGAGATTACTACAGGATAGAAGGGCGGGCCATGTTACCAATTAGGTGGATGGCCTGGGAAAGCATTCTTTTGGTAAGACCATAGTATCATTTAAAATTGCATGTTGACTGTCTGGAACCGGTGAAACCTAAAGCTAGTTCACATGAAGTCTACATTATTTGTATCTAGAGAATAGTTAACCTTATATCTTCTACCAGGGTGAAAATACGTCTGCCGTATATGCAGGCGATTCGAAATTCTTTGTATAAACTTAAATGGGAGATAATGAGCACAAAAACAAACATTTTTCGCTAATGAAGCATGTCCTCAGACGTCATCATTTTGTACTAAAGAGCGCTGTCAGTACGTATATGGATGGCAGAATGTGCGAACAACATTTTCATTTGCATAACTTTTGCACTCTCACAGCAGTTCTGCAGTTTTACAAAATTGTTTGGTTTCATTGGACATGCTTGGTGGTAAGGCACACATTTGGTAGAGTACTATTTACAATGCAGTCTTACAGCAACATTTCAGTTTCCAGTGGCTGCTCCATTCGCGAGATGCAGGTCAGCCATCTAAACATTTGTGATACGCTCCATGTTACACATACGGAGTATGTGTTACGAACGACGACGACGACGAAAAAAAGCCAATTGCCGCGTTACTCAACAGCGTCATTCAGCACCAAAAAGTGATGTCGGCGGATATACAACCATCAACAAAAGTCTTTGTTTTAGTGCTGCTTATCTCCCATTAGAATTTGTACAGAAAGTTTCGAATCATCCTGTATGCATTAAAATACATGAACGTACATATATATACGTTTCTATAAAAAAAAGAAACCTAATATTTGATTACTATTCTTCAGTTACAGTGATTATATATTTTTGAATATATGCCTTACTAACATTTATGTTATATATTACATATTATATATTACAGATAAAAATATGCTCCATTGATTTTAACGTACGAAACACGATACTGTTGTATGTACTATTTGGTTGAAAATCGTTGACACTGAGATTCCGCTTGTTCTGGTTTTCACCCTTAATTAAAGATTTACTAAGATTTCTTTTTCTACCAGAAATAAATATCCAGAAATGAGCTGGTGGCTAGTGCATAACAGAATGTATATCGATGCGTATAAATTATCACTGTCTGAGAAACAGTTGTTAAATTATGCAAGATGTTTTAAAACAATTATGATATGAAAGTTCGAAATAATTGGGAAATGAAATAAGTTAACCAAGTCAGTAATCGTGTTTATTTTCTGGAACCTGTAAAGCCGAAAGCGAATTAACCAGGTGTGCAGAATGTTTTCTAAGAATAATAAAAAGCAAATTAACTAGGAGTGAAGAATGTTTTCTAAGAGTAATAAAAGCAAATTAACCAGGCTTTCAGAATGTTTTCTAAGAATAATAAAAAACAAATTAACCAGGCGTGCAGAATGTTTTCTAAGAATAATAAAAAGCAAATTAACCAAGTGTGCAGAATGTTTTCTATGAATAAAATAAAGCAAATTAATCAGGCGGGCAGAATGTTTTCTAAGAATAATAAAAAGCAAATTAACCAGGTGTGCAGAATGTTTCCTACAAATAACAAAAAGCAAATTAATCAGGCGGGCAGAATGTTTTCTAAGAATAATAAAAAGCAAATTAACCAGGTGTGCAGAATGTTTCCTACAAATAAAAAAAAGCAAATTAATCAGGCGGGCAGAATGTTTTCTAAGAATAATAAAAAGCAAATTAACCAGGTGTGCAGAATGTTTCCTACAAATAACAAAAAGCAAATTAATCAGGCGGGCAGAATGTTTTCTAAGAATAATAAAAAGCAAATTAACCAGGTGTGCAGAATGTTTCCTACAAATAACAAAAAGCAAATTAATCAGGCGGGCAGAATGTTTTCTAAGAATAATAAAAAGCAAATTAACCAAGTGTGCAGAATGTTTCCTACAAATAATAAAAAGAAAATTAATCAGGCGGGCAGAATGTTTTCTAAAAATAATAAAAAGAAATTAACCAAGTGTGCAGAATGTTTTCTACTAATAATAAAATGCAAATTAACCAGGTGGGCAGAATGTTTTCTAAGAATAATAAAAAGCAAATTAGCCAGGTATGCAGAATGCTTTCTACTGATAATAATTAATCAACATTCATTTTCAATCGAAGTAAATATTTCCATGTGATCTCAATAGAATATAATTTAATACATTTTGTTTAACATTCAGTTTTGATTAAATATTATAAAAATATTTTTATATATACCATACAAACTATTCACATCAGATATAAGCTACCCATATAAGATCTAAGTAAATATCCAATAGTGATCTGAAACCTAGAATGCAACATTACGTTTTTTTTCAGAGCGTTTCCCTACCATTTCTCAACAAATTTACCATATTTCATATTTTTGCATGCTATAGTTTTGGGGGCAAGTGACATAAAAACTGAAGTTACACGCCCATAGAGAAAAAAAATGTCACTTCAGCAGTGCATAAAAAGTAGAATAACTCATATACTGCGTCGAAATTCACGAAAAAAGGCTCCGTCTTGCAAAAATGCAACTATGTAAGTATATGCCCATAAAAATTCATAGTCTAGCTATTGCTAGTCTGTTCAGTTCACGAACTCGCAGCTCAAATATTCTGTCTTTGAGTTTAACATTAAATATTTCTTAAACTATAATTTATATCGATAAACGGTTTATTTCAACGTGTTATCCTAACCTTTTTCACTACAAATGCACCACATTTTGTATTTTTGTATGCTATATATAGAGTGAGAGGCATGCTTTGCTACAGAGAAACCCGAGGAACGGGAAATTTGTCAAACAACAGTGGCGTCAATTACATTTTTTTAATATGGAGAGATTATTTCTCTGCGTAAAAAGTAAAGTCGCTACATAATAGGGAAACTAATGTGCTGCCCACATAAGATTTTTTAAGTGTAGATTAATGACAATTTCAGCAATTTCAGTAACAGCAATTAAATATAGATGAATGGAATTAATCTATGCTAATGGATACAGATGTCTCCTTCATTTTTAATCCCATAAAAGCTGTTATAGAACTGATATAATTCAAAAATATAATACTATTACTTTTCCCAATTGTTTTGAGTTTTTTCCTTTTACACCCAGTAAAGTTCCAATAACAATAACTTGTCCCTATAACCATACGGAGGAGAAAGCCCACATGAAATAGTAGCACTCTTCATAATGAAAGGCGTATGCCCTGAGAAGATGATGCTATTGATCCTATATCATCCAATTTGAAAAATGTGCGCCGGACATAGTAGGTTGATATCCGTAAGAGTGACACTGGGGCGTTCCTATCAGTGTTGTTGGTCATCAGTTAATAGAAGCATCCTTGCGTGTGCCAGGGCAAAAAAAGATTTGCAAGGGCTCTTTTCAATTACAGAGGATTGTATTCTTTAATTCAAGGAGTGAAACTTTCGTTTTGGAAAGCATTTTGACCGATCGAAAAATTTCGTTTTCACATGTTCTGTTTTTAATGAATACACGCTTCGTGAGGCGTAATACCAGAACAAAATAGACGAAATTATAGTCTGATGGATAAATGGAATTGGAAAACTGATTTTGATAAGATTATTGATTGACAGTCATAAATTTTGAAAGTAATACTATCCGAGCTATCGATTGACTGTATTTTGGCTGTAAAATTGATTGGAGGGATTTTGGTCTTTTATTGTATTTCATGCTTTGAATATAAATTATTGGAAATGTTACGTACTTTTTTTAATTAAAACAAATCAAATGATATTTTATATCATGAACTGGGTTTCATTCCAGGTAAAGTAATTAAATCTTACATAATGAAAAATATGTCTGTCTCTGTGTAATGTCTTCTGTAGCGTAAAATCTAAGCTGGACAGCCGCAAAATTCTCTACACGATTAATTGAACTCCCGGCATGACATATCTCGTCAATTTTATTTTATTTTTTATTATTCAAATTAGTTTTCAGTTGTTTTATCTTAAATTGCAATCTGAAGCAATTTTCAAACAAATCAGTTCATTAGCGACCGAAAATATTATCACAGAGTTTTCATCTTGATGCCATTGAAAATATCCAGAAAAGTTCTTTTCAACAATTTTTCAACTGATTTTGTTAAACTAGTAGATTTACAAACAACAATGTGTAACAGATCCCTTTTTTATTAATGGCGATTTTAGGTGAGATTCTGGCAATCCCTGCTATAATTTGGAGAACATTCCATTTCGGCATCTCTTTCCGCGTCTTTTGTCACCATTTTGACATCTTTTGTCACCCTTTCGGCATCTTTTGTCACCCTTTTGTCATCTTTTGTCACCCTTTTGTCATCTTTTGTCACCCTTTTGTCATCTTTTGTCACCCTTTTGTCATCTTTTGTCACCCTTTTGTCGCCAAGGTAAAAATTGCAACACTCCATTCTGGCATTGTTTGCCGCGTTTTTTGTCGATCGTTTGTTGCCTTGCCGTTGATCGTTTGTCGTCGGAAAACGTTGCCAGAATGGAATGTTGCGACTTTTACCTTGGCAACAAAAGGGCGAAAAAAGGACGACGAACGATGACAAATGAGCGACCAAAGACGCAGAATACGTTGCCTGAATGAAATGTTGCTATTTTGACCTTAGCAACTAAAAGCGAAAAAAGGGCGACAAACGACGACAAAAGGACGATAAAAGTGCGATAAAGACGCGGAAAACGTTGCCAGAATGGAATGTTGCGATTTTTACCATGGCAACAAAAGGGCGAAAAAATGGTCAAAAGGACGACAAAAAGGCGACAAAAGACGACGAAAGGGGCAAAAGACGCGGAAAGGGTTGCCAGAATGGAATGTTCTCCAAATCATAACAGGGATTGCCAGAATCTCACCTAAAATCGCCAAGAATAAATAAAGGATTATACAACATCGATACCAACAATGTTAACAGTAATAATATGGGGTATTTGATTGAATGTATTTTCATAGTTATATTAACTGTACCTTCGTCGTATTAGTAATTTGTGGCATTTCGACTGTATTTTAGCCACTTTCGGGCTTTACATATAAATATATAAATATATTTGCCATGTTTAGGTACAAAAATTTTACTTTAAGCAATAAATTATTAGAATACATTTATATATGATGAACTGTATTTACTGAAAGTAACAATAAAATCTAATATCATGAAATTTGAAAAACTTCCAGTCTTTATATCATTTTGACTAATCGAAAATACCCTCATTTTCCGTCTGTCGTAATATAAAGACAAAGCAGACGGAATTATCTCCTTTGCTGGTTTGTCAGGGTTAAAAGTACTATCACATCCCAATTTAGAAAGACGAAATAGGATATAGTCCATTTCGTCATTCTGAATTTGTGGTTGTTAACCATTTTAGCACTGAAGAAAAAGAGCTAATGTAGACTCGAAACAGCTGTATGTAGCTTATTTTATTTAATTTGCACTTAATTGAGTTTCATAGTTTCATCTTACATATCATTCTTGCTTATTCTACCATCTGTAATATCTTATATAATATTTTATATAGTATCTTATAGTATAATACTCCATATATATCTTAACTTATAATAATATCTTATATAATCTGCTTTTTGCAGGGAAAATTTACCACCAAGAGCGACGTCTGGGCCTTTGCCGTAACCATGTGGGAAATCCTTACATTTGCCAGGCAGCAACCTTATGCTGACCACATTGACGACAAAGTCATTGAAAACGTTAGCCATTTTTACCACAATGATGGCCATCAAGTGTATTTACCGCAACCCCACGGGTGTCCCAAAGAAATCTATGATCTCATGAAAGAGTGCTGGCAGAGAAATGAACATGATAGGCCCAACTTCAGAGAAATTCACTTGTTCTTGCAGAGGAAGAACCTGGGCTATGCTCCTCACATGTGATTTTATTGGGTCCGAACAATCCGTCTAAAATTGAGAAGGACATTATTTATTAATACAGAGGTATGGAATTGGTTTAATGGAATTCGTTTTTCAAAAGGATTCTAAGTTTTAGTCATTATCAGAAATGGACTGAAACGTTTGCAACTTTTGCATTGACGTATGGAATGCTTTAAGCAAAACTAGTGCAGCTGTCTTTTCTCCCAGTATGGTAATTGAAAGCAGTATTAACTCCGAATTACTTTTACAAATATGCATAAATGCATGTGAATCACTCTCATCGGTGTATATGCATAATCGTATATACATCGATATACTTATACATCGATCTCATTTTTTTTAAGACAATAAGAATTGCTTTCCTTTTGTTTATATACATATTAAATTCTTCTACTTTAACTTATTTACTGTTTCTTGTTTTGAGTTCCTAATTCTTCCTAAACTTTTGTTCATTTTTTAAATTATTTTTGCTTTTAATTTAACCAGATATATTTGAAAACTAAAAAAGAGCACGAGGCTTTGGTCTTCGCTGTAACCACGTGGTAAATACTTATATTTGCTAATCAGCAACCCCGACCGCATTGATAAGGTCACATTTTTACCGTGACGATGGAATTATGTTAAATGAAAATTAATGTTTTTATCATGCAATGAGATTCGGGTTGTACTAGATTTTAAATTTTTGTAGAAATGAATTTCTAAATTAATGCTTCAACTATTGTTTCCTTTATGTATTCAGTACAGCCATCTTTACGTATGTTAAAACCACGAATGAAATACGAATAAATTGCAATTAAATAGCTTTTCAGATATATTTGTTCCATTAGTCTCTTGTTATTGGTAATATTTTATTGGATTTATATTCAGTGATTTTTGTTAGTATATAAATAAGAGGACGACAATCTACGGCATGTACGCCATTCGAGGAGTAGGAAGTGTTTCTTAATGTCTTAATGGAACAGAGAAATTTTGGAAGATAAAAAAATAATAAAATTTGGCAATGTTATACTATTTTTTAGGTAAAATTTATATTTAATACTATACTTTTCTAAAATATGCTATGATTATTTTTGAAAATCAAAACATAAAATCAGATATAATATTCTACATCGACCATTGCTATGATATAAAAACCAAAAATTTTATAGCCTAGTTTGTTTTTGTTATTATTTCACTCGCTCTGCACCTAAATGCTGTTCATTTATATCTTCTTCCTTTGAAATAAGAGTTAAATTTATGGAATAAAAATTAAAATGTTCAAGTTGCCAAACTAGGTACGTTATATTAATAAGAAAAAAATATCGATGTCAGATATATTTTGGTGAGCAATATTATTCTATATATCTAATTATTCTTATATTTTTCGTTAAGGGTTGTGTTTGTTATTACTGTTAAATTCGTTCTACTATTAACATAGTAGAACGTAATTTTAATAGTTCTATGATTAAAATACTTGGAAAGAATTCCACAAAATACTCTCCAACTTTTGTTGCACTTGGTATTACTCGCTGGAATTAATTCCATATATGAAATACAAATACAATTTTGACTGCATATGGAAGACTAGCTGCACTAGTTGTTGTTTAAGAGCATTTTCATCGAAATGCTGGTTCAAACCCAGTTGAAAACGGAGGCCAAAATGCTTAAAAAGGGAAAATCAATGGGTGCTAAAGCCTTAACCTCAGTTAAATTTTTCTGGTGCATTGCAAGATATGTCCAGAACCACACAGACTTTATGCTCATGAGCTTTACCATTTTACGGATAGATGTTTCATTTGTATGGACTTTAGATAGAACACTTGTTATGATATCTATCTGTTGCACTTGTAAATTTACGGAACCGCATTCAGATACGGGGCTGTGGAATGTGTATTTATATATAATAGCAGTATTTACAACACATACAAACATTTAACAGTATTAAACAAGAAACTTACTTGAGTCAGATTTACGAGACTTTGTGCAAATTATAATTTTTTACGGTAGGGAAAGTAAACATTACGGAAGAGAAAGTAAACATTACGATAAGGAAAGTAAACATTACGGTAGGGAAAGTAAACATTACGATAAGGAAAGTAACCATTACAATAGGGAAAGTAAACATTACGGTAGGGAAAGTAAACATTACGGTAGGGAAGGTAACCATTACGGTAGGAAAAGTGAAAATTATAAACAGATTTGAAAAGTAATGACATGTCATTGCATTTTCGGGATTCAAGATAGAGCTATTTATTCAAGCAAACTTTAACTTTTTGTCCAAATTTTAATTTGATTAATTATAGAGTTCTATTTTGAATCTTAACAAAAGAAGCCCATTTTTACTCTGGAATTAGTTGATAATATAAGTTTTTAATTACTGATGTCATTCATAAAGATTTTATTTTTAAAATTATGTAACTTTATCTGTAATTTAAATATGGCAGAGTAGGAGAATATTTAAGAAAAAGGATGATAAAAATGTGAAATATTTTTAATAAAACGTATTTTCAATGTAAGATTTGAGTACCGCTAATATTTACACTATTATAATGCGAATGCAACTATTTTTTTTTATAAAAAATATATTATTTTAGATTATATGAAATTTCTTGTCAGGAATGAAAACCAACAGAAATATTAGTTATTTTATTAATAACAGCTACACATATCTAACTAAGCACAAATAAATTACAAATTTAATGAATTAGGTAAAACCTATATTTTGAGCAACACTTTCTTGCAAAAACAATGTAACTAAATTTTGTCATTTTGTTTCTTCAAATTTCTTGTTAACCAAGAGATATTTGAATTGAATGTGTCTACTATGCAAAATGAATAATCTTTGTATAAAATGCAGCTTAAATGCAAAGATAATCTGTAACAACTTTCCTAAAGTAATAAAATTAATTCCGTTCCGTGTTATAAAAAACATATAACTCTCAAAATTAGAATAAAAACAACAAGAATTTAAGAAATTAATAAATAAAATTTGTATGATGAAATAAAAACCATTATGAAAAGAAATCGAATATTAATTAAACTTACAAAATGAAAATTTAAAAATGAAAAAAAATAATAAAAGAAAATAAGTAAAAGACAGAAAATATAATAGCCTGTGTGTTTATAAACATGACCACAAAATTATTCTAAAGTAAATTGTTAGACGAAGTTATCCTTTGTTCATGATCGCTCTTGGTTTTATGAATCTAAGCTATGAATCTAAAATTGAACTGGTTATATAAAAAGATTAAAAATTTATACTTAGATGCATTTTTTGCATATTCTATTAAGAATTTTATTTTTTATATGCAATTTTTCCATATCCATTAAATTAGAAACCAAATTATTTTCGTTTGTCAAACCAAATCAATTACGTAATTTTTTTTCGTTGTTATTGTAGTGCTGCCATCTATCCAATTAAAAGATAATGAAAACAAAAATACAATTGTATAGTGATCGACAATGTTTTAGAATATATATTTTGTTCAGTATTTAAAAGATACTAGAACACAACGACGCTTTGCACGGGGTTCAAACATAGACTGTAAGAAACTAACTAGTAATAACTGCAGAATACTTATTAATAATTTTAAAAAATGTTTTGAAAACAAATTATTTTCCACAGCCTCATAAAAGGATGCGATTCTTGCGAAATAAAGTTTGTCCAATATGTGATATGCTTGAGATATCACTAAAATCAGCACAACAGCAAAGTATGGATTAATGACCTGGACTTCGAAATCTTCTCAAGCGTGTGTATATGTGTGTTCTTAATGCGTAAGCTGTGATTGTCAGATGTTTGATTTTCCTTTACGAGCACTGTATGTATTGTACATGTACATTATTTTTATGTTTGAACATTGTTTTGAGATTATTTTGTAAGATATGGATATCTCAATTAACTGTTGTACATTACGTGTTGACTGCACTTTGGTAGACCTACAAATTATATTTTTCTCTATTGATATCAGTGTAGCAAATACAAAATGCGATATAAATTTGGTCAATTTTTTAAAAACTTGATCATAACAATTTGAAAGGGATCAACATATTTATTTTAAAATCAATACCCTTGTGAATAAAAATACACATCGGCAATTTTCATTCGTTAAATTTTGTAAATAGTTTCATAAAATATATCTATTTTGTTTTTCATTATGTTCTTATATTTTTCAATTAAAGAATTCTAGACATCTAGAATTTTAAGAAATTAAATTAAAAATTCTACGAAGAAAAGTGATTTTATTTCATAGTGTTCGGAAAAAAACACTTATTCACATATTTAAATAAAATCGTATTTATATAAGATAATTTTCAGAAAATTCATTTCCAGAATATTATAATCTTTTAGGATCTAATGTAAATTATAAACATTTTTAGATCGCTGGAAAACCAAGTATTATTTCTTTTGCCATTAAAACAAAAATATCACCAATAATCTAAAATTGACATTTAATAGTAATTACTTAGTTATATAAAATTTATTTAAAATGTCAATTTAAAGTTTCTCAATTAATTTTTCTCCGATGCTAAGTATATACTGCATAGAAATTTATAAAGTCCAGCAAAAATTTAATGTAACATATCAATATTGATCTTTAAAAGAATAACAATCTTTTTAGCTACTAGTTTAACATTTATTCTATCTTTACGATTTATTAAGCAGAACAAAAATTCAATGTAGCATATCGATGCTGATCTATAAAAGATCAATCTTTGTAGCTACTAGTTTAATATTCTTTCCATCTCTACGAAATATTGGTAAATTAGACAATCTGGTTTTCCAATGACCTACAAGTTTTATCATTTATATATATTTTTAAAAAGCATTCATATGAAGGACCTGCATGCTGGATTTTATTCAATGACTCTTTCAAGGTTTGGAATTCAAAAGGAATGAAACTCTTTGACCTTGGTGTTTATAAGTGTTGTTACATCTTTAAAAGCATGTTTGCTATTTCATGAAATTTAAATTTTGGTGTTCTCTCTATACAGACGACTTTTCAACAATATTTAAATTTTTAGATACTTACATTTGAATGCTTTTTGTAACTGAAATGAAGTTCAGATTTTTTTTATATATCTTTTTAGCATGGTATAGTTTTTGTAAAAAAAAACTAATTATAAAACTGACAGCATTTACTGTTTGCTTATAAGAATTAGGCACATTTCAGTTAATAGTATACCAGCATGGGTGCTACTGATGTCATCAAGGGGAGTGGTGTTTTATCACGTGATGATATATCTCGTGATGAAATCCATGTTCCTTGATGATATCACAGATCATGCCAACTGATAATATCAGATCTATAGCACCTATACCGTGATATATTACTTCAGTTCTGGTTGGACAAAGAGTAAATATTTAAAATATTTCATTATTACTAAAACAATACAGCACTTGTTTTTAGTTGTACTTAAAACTGAAATAAACAAAATAAATAAGTGATAAAGAAAAAAATTGGATAGACTTTTCATTTCTGTACGATTTCAATATCACATCTTTTTAAAAAAGTCATGGAATAAACTGTGGTCTCTCCAGTTGAATTTGGGGAAATATATCCTTTATTTTTAACATATACGGAAACTCTAAATTCCACAAACTAACGAAATACTGATTTATATCTTGTCTTCAGCTACTGATAGCTCCATTTCGAATCTATCCATAGTTTCAAGATATCAAGATATCTTATTCTGATATCTTGAATTAATTAACGTTCGGCGATTGTATGGATAAAATATGAAAACACATTATTAATTTGCCTAATTCTGTGGACCATGGCTAATTCCGAGTATATGGTACGGTCTAATTCCGAATACTTTATCAGCATAATTTACCTTAATGCAGCTAATTACACAGTTTAATTAATGTTAAGAGTAATATATGATTTTTTTTATAATTTAGTAATATATAAAATGTATCTAACCACTGTAGGAAAAATTTAAATAAACTGTACATATAGCTTTTGACCGTTTAAGTGCTGAAAATACTCGCTACGAAACTGTACAGAATGCTTGATACCATTGTGATTCCTTTAAGCCAATTTTCTGGTGAAAATTGACGCATTATGGACGCATTAAGTACTTATGTATAAAACAGAGAATAATTTTACTCAGGACCTGTTCAAAAACATTAACCGGTTAGAGCTAACAGATCGTTGAGTTATCGAAACTTTCAAAATTTTCTTGATTATTTCCTTAAAAACTCTTAACTGTGTTCAAAAATTATCTTGGTATATGAAGTTTATATTACGTAAAGTCGGCGAGGTTTCATTTGTACCATTGATAACGCATATGCTTCGAAGAAAAGTAATGAAGCGTCATAATTGTCAGCTTGTTTTCTCATGGTTACTGAAGAAGGTGATGTACCAGAAGAAGACCTATTAGAAGGTGATGTACCAGATATGAGTAAAATTGGCCTGGCGTCATTTGTGACAATTCCCTTTCCAGATCTTTATCTGTATTTTTTAAAAGCAGTTTTTGACAACAGAAATGTTGACTATTCATAGCTCCAAACTGCTGCTACCTAAACTGATTGCTGCTGAAAGCAGCAATCAGTTCAGGTACCCTTATTGCTGCTGAAAGCAGCAGCAATCTAATTGTTGTCTGACTTAGCTTGTCTTATAGCTGCTGTCAGCAGTAGCCCCAGTCGGACTGAAATAATCAAGTTAACAAGATCTAATAATTAAACAGCTAGATATGCCAAGCATTAAATACGAATGCTCTAATATTAAATTAAAAAATGTGCATGGTCTGTTTGAATTCCGTTTAATATATGTTTTATCTAAACTGCTACAAACGGAACTTCTAACCTGTAAGATGTTTTTGAACACACCCTCAGATGTCCTGTAAATGTGTGATGTCCATAGACAAATTTCCAATACTCACAAAGCTCACAAAATTTGATGAACAAATCTGCACATTCTGCACTGTAATATTTTAGCAACACAAACGGACTGCAACTTTTCTTGGAACTTTCTTGGTATCTATTGCAACAGAAATTCACGTTTATATCGGTTCTGAATGCTTTCCAATGTGGTTGTTATTCATGTTCCTAAAGTTCTTCAATATTCTTTTTGTGCCTTTTGTGATAATAAATATATTTATATTGATTGTAAAACTACACTCAGCGTGTTATATAGCAGCTTTATCGTTAAATTATTAGACAGGTGAATAAAACGAAACGTTTATTTGGTTGCCAAAGACGTTTGAGTAATTTTTGAGTATTTCGGAGGTGCTGAACACAAAACTGATTTTAGTTTTGCTAAATTGGCTCAAGTTTTTCAGAAAATGGATACCGTTCAAATTATAATTTTTCCCCATATTACGACCTGATAAAAGATGGGGATAATTCCCCATATTACGACCTGATAAAAGATCTTCAAATACATTTGTAGATCGTTGTTTGAATTTATTATGGAAAAACTAAAAACAGGAATGCTCTCAGAGATTTGTACACCTATTAAAGATGTCATCTTCGCAAAACTTATGCAGGATATTGAAGCTTCTGCCTGGTGCAGTTAAATCTTAGTTGTGAGAAATTTCTTGGGTACTATCAAAGAAAATAATTATTTAGAATTGAATGCGCATTAACTTTAAAAATATTGGTAATAATTTAAGCAATAATAAAATATAAATAATAAAATATAAAATAATAAAATATATAAATAAATAATAAAATATATAAATAATAAAATATAAATAATAAATATATATATATATATATATATATTCAAATCAAACCGCATCCCTGTAAACAGAATCAAAATTTGCATGGGCGAGAAATATCTGATTTAAAGAAATCTGTAGAGGCTATCTAAAGATTTTTTCTCCTATCGACACTATTTATAATTCGTACATTATAACTAACTTTAATATTTGAACGAAGAACTTTTATAGATTTTGTGCTCCTCTTTTCAAAAATATAGGTCGTCATGCTTGAAGATAGGTCTCCATGCTGGAGAGATACGTTATTGAGCGAGTAGTGAGGCGTGGAGGATATAATGTGGGGGGCGTCAATAAACATCTGACTATAAAATACATTGTCACATACATTGGTTTTTGTTTGTTACTTTACTTTTCGTAAACAAAAGTTAAGACGAAACATGATTTAAAATTGATTAATCTTTTAGTCATTTACCTATTGCTAGGTTTAAGATTTAATTGTATCTAACATATTATAAATATAGACATTATATAATTATAGACATTTCATAATTATAGACATTATATAATTATAGACATTATCACAGATTCTAATGTTTAATTTTTTTTATTTGACATTATCACGGATTCTAATGTTTATTTTTTTTTATTTAGCCTATCATTGTTTAAAGAATTATAGGACAGAACGTTCACGGGTGTTAGTAGTTTTGTTAAACACCGCCTGATTTTAAATCTAGAAGAAAAACTCGCTGAGTGTAGTAGTTTTTTGAGTGTAAATAAATACTCAATACATTTCGCTATTCAAATCATTCTCAACCAAAATCCCCCAAATATCCACAAGAGTGGAAATTGTTTAAAACTATATTGCACTAAAGCTCAATATTATTTCAGCACGATACTCTTGAATTTTTATGCATCTAGATGTTGTATAGTCTTCATAATTTATTGCATTTGTGATGAAAGAAATATTGTTTAGTTCAATTGTTATCAACGTTATATTTATCGAAAATCGAAAGCTTGGGTAGAAATGGTTACCAAAAAGAAAACTTTAATATAAGTTTTTATTGACATATAAAGTACTGATATATTTAATCTAGATTATCATAAAAATATAGCCATACCGTAGTATATTTTGTATATCAGTAGAGTTAAAGTAATAAAATTATATATAGAAAATATATTCTGAATTCATAAAAAAATGGCAAAATTATTATTTATAAAATTTTAGTATCTTCAAAAAGTGCATAACGCAGGGTGTCTAAAAATTAATGTAAGAGTTTATGGTTTATAACTGAACACAACGAGAATTCAAAATCGACCTTGATTCGCTATCATAATTCTATAGGTATTCATTAATGTATCAATAAATATGTTCATTTCTGATATTCAATTCTGACAAGCTGTGTAAGTTCAGTCAAATAAAGAGATTACTAGGAGTGCATAATAAAAGGAAGCCAAATCCAGAAAATTGAAAAGTACAATGTTAAACATGGACGGATTTATCGATAGCAAAGCAAAGCTTTAGAATCCCGGTATTATAAAAGGGCTTCCGAATATTTTAATCCATGAGAAATAAAACACAGTATGAGGAACCCTATAGGGCGGCTTACATTTTTGCCGGGATTCCAGATAAATGCAAATTTTGGGAGCCCTATCCATAAGAGTTTTATAATAAAAAATGTACATTAAGCTCGGAAAATGGACCCCACAGAGCTTTTATGGACTCCAGGGATTTTTCTACTTTATCTATGATCATAAACGACCCTTGGACCTTACCCTTGGGCAAAACTTATTAATAAGTCCTTAGTAGAGTCTACTGCTTATTTAAAATAATAATATTGGTTAAGCAACCTATTGATCAAAAGTGGTCCAGGATAAAACAAAAAAATGTATAATAATTTTAACGAACAATTTTAGATACATCTAAAATCCTTTCAAAAAAAATATTCCGTGTAAAATATAAAATTCACATCAAAGGAGGAAATAGCTTTTCACCATTCTTTTATGTGCAACTTGTTATTACAACACCATCGATATATATATATTCTGAGTTATATTAGTGTAAGATAGTCATTAAAGTATTTGTCAATTTTTAAACTATATAAAATACACTGTTTTGGGGTGAAATTTAATACTTTTTGGTTCGCCTAGAAATAATCAGGTATCAAATAAAAAATAAGTTTTGATAATCGGTTCAATAGATCTCAGAAATGAATTAACATAAAAAAAAAATCTAGCATTAAACTGGCACAATTCATTTTTTAAACACCCTATTAAAAATATAGCAAAATGTGCTTCTGCAGGTGTGTTTTAATCA
Source organism: Amaurobius ferox (assembly GCA_951213105.1). Taxonomy (NCBI): domain Eukaryota; kingdom Metazoa; phylum Arthropoda; class Arachnida; order Araneae; family Amaurobiidae; genus Amaurobius; species Amaurobius ferox. Next base: position 91,202,580 of record OX578154.1, read on the forward strand.
AAGTTTTGAATACTGATATTGAAATTGTATTTCATTACATTTTTGTTTAGAATCTATAAATTGTATAATTTATTTCACAGTATATTTTCACTTAACCTTTTACTGAAATCTCTCATCAGTTTTAACAGACTAACTTTTGATCAGATGTAATTAAATTTTATGCATCTATGTGAACACATTCTCAATATGTGTACGTGACATCGAAATTTCATGTTTAGAACTATTTTGAAATTTTGTGTTATGAAGTATTAGGTTACGAATAAGCAACCCATCAGTATGAAACTACTTCTTTGAGAACACAAGTAGTTCTTTCACATTTGTAAATACATATGAAGATCCTCTCTAATGGCTGAATTGCTTGTATTTAAAAATCTGTACATGGTACCTGATTTTTATCTAACAGATATACACAAACCTAGTCATGATGCCTTGAAGTTTGCTGTTATGATTCTATTTATAAAGAACATTTACTTTAATGTTTTTTTTTTGTATTCCAAAGACATTTCCAATTTTGTACACATTTACAGACATCATGCTTTTCGGGCAGCAACTAACAATTGTAGGTCTGTTTTACTTTTGATAAAGCTTATCAGCAAACATGCCTAAGACATTTGTGACTCTCTTGACGAGCTCATCAGAAAACCTGTTGGAGAATTTTGCCACTATGTTTATAGAGCTCATCATCAAAACTGATGGAGATTTTGCTGACTCTCTTGATAGAGGTCATCAACACACCTGTCGGAGATTTTTGTGACTATTTAAAAGCATGCTTATTGAATTTCTGCAAACATATTTAGTTTGGTATCCAGAAAGATGTGATCTAAAATAACTTCAGAATGAATTATACGTCTAGTTCATTCTGAGAGAAGGTTAAAAAGTTTTAAATAAGAACAAAAAGTGTACATGCAAACTTTAATATCAAAGAATAGATCATTATGTGGCATTCGAATGAAATATATTTGAGAATTTTTTTTTATTTACATTCTATAAGACATAACCTTATGTGATGAAGAAAAGTACTATTTCATTCAGCTGAATTTAAATCGAGATTCAGTAAGTCAATTTATATTGACTCGTAAGTAACGACATTTATGGAATGCGAAGTAAAAATTATTTTTTTTCAAAAATGAAATTTAAATTCTGCTGTACAAAATTCCTTTTGTGAAGCTGGAAATATTTTTAACCAGTGATAAAGCCAGTTTATGTTTCAGTGCAAAAACCTCAAGTTTAAAGAGCAATCTTTAACACTCCTTTATATTAAATGAAACAGGCTTATTTACATATCTATTCCGATAGCAATTAGATAATCATATTAAATGACATAAGATCGGAAGTTTTAGTGGAAAACAACAACAGATTTTTAACATATCAGTGATTTCATATAAAATTATTTTATCATGAAATACTAAGAGCGAAATATATGCAATGAAATTTGATAGAAGCATAAAAGCAATCTAGACGGGCATCAAATAAAGACAATCTTAACTTCCTTATATTTTAATTGTTATATATGTATGTATTTTACATTTTATATTCAGAAATTGAAGACATAATTTTAAAACTTTTAAAGCATCATTTTTATTTCAGTTTTCAACAAGGTAGACAAATGAATTTTCTCTCGTGCTTAGCATTAAAATGTAATTATTATTTATTTATTACAATTATAATGTGAAAAGTATAGCAACAACTTTAAAAAAAAAGAATGGCTAAAACTTGAATTTTGTGTTCCTCAACAATTGTGAGTATTTGTTGTTTGTTTTACAGAATCAATGTTCTTTATCCTGAGTGAAGCTTCTTGTAAAGATTTTTCAGTATAAATCAGGTCAACAAGTGTAAATTCATTAATTTTGCTTACAAATAAGGATTTATATTATGAAAAAAAAACTGACGAAGGTAAATGTAAAGAAGAAATTTGTGCATTCTTAGATCATTATTAGAGAAAAGAACAAAGTGAAAACACCAATTTGTAAAAAGGAATTTTGTCTATTTTGTGTATTCGATGAATCACAGTCAGCCTTTATTAAAAATGCTTTTTTCTCAGAATGCCTGTGTGTTTCTTGACTTAAATCAACCATTATGTATTTGCAACAGGGATTCACGGCCCTTTTTATATCGCGTATAATTAAGCTAAAGGTAATATATGCAATTATTTCGCTCCGACTACTATTAGAGAGAATATCTTTATATTAAAAAAAAATAGCTGTAATGGGGCTCAACTCGACTGTGTCTTACCAGATACATTTTTGTTTTTCAAATTTTACAAGAAAATTTTTGAAAAATTGATATCGTAGGTCCAAATGATTACATATTTTTAATATTTTTAATATAGAGATGATCCTTCTAACAGTAGTCAGCGCGAAATAATTGTATATATTATCTTTGCGTATTACACTTCAATTTAAAGGGCTTAAAAAGATATTACGATTGATATAACTACATGAAAATGTACCCCCGAGCGAGGGGTGACTTACTCCTTAGGGGGGGGGGGAGCAAATGAAGTCACAAACCAAAGAAATCTGATGTGATCATCACATGACTTTTCTTGTATAATGCAATGAATTTACTACTTTTGCAGTTAAAAAATGTTATTCTTATAGTAGATACTTATTTTTTTCCAAGATATTGAATTTTCTTCAATTAGTCGTCATTTTCATTGATTTAGAGTCATTTTTATCCATTTGACGAGATTTACTTTAATTTGACAACGTTTAAAAAAGTCGCCAAGTTGGCGACATTCCGCCAAATTCGTCGCCAAAATTTAGCCAAGCGTTATGGAGAGAAATAAGTTATTCTTACAGCAGATAAATGACTATTGGCGTTCAAATACAAAAGTATTACTCAAAGTATCTTTTTTCATGAATAGAACGAGCTAGATCCACGAGAATGATGTCACCCAATTTATCGCATGGTATTACATATGAAAAGTGAACATGTTTCTCAATAGGAAATATTTTTTTTTTATTTTATATGACTTTTTGATAATTTTTTTGAAAAATGTGCAATATCTCGAGAACGGTTCATGTTAGCGTTCTTAAATTTATGCCAATCGTTTTTTAATGAAAAATTACATAAAAAAATGTCTATTTGCGTAACTTTATTAAAGGTTTTGATTTTTGATGATTTTTTCAAAATTTCAATCGAAAATTTAGGGGATACCAAATATTCAATTGTGTTTAAAAACAATAGACTTCCAGTATTCCCAGATTGTTATTTTTGTACCAAATTTCATTCGAATCGCTCTATTCGTTCTTAAGGTATTGTCTCCACAGTCTCACACACACACACACACACACACACACACACACACACAGACAGACATCACCTCAAACATGTTCGATTCGTGATCAGGTATTCTTGAAACGTGCTCTCCCGTCGAAAACTCGAATACGAATTTTCGACCCAGTCACAATACTTTTCTTATACATTATATATATATAAAGAAAGTAAATATTGTATGGCGGTTTATCGGTTTATCTATCACAACAATGATTGAAACAAAGTTTCGTGATCACTGAGCTATTAAGCATGATTATGTTAAAATGTGTCCTATACTGTCATGTTAAAAAAATATATATAAAATTTCGGATAAGTTCTCTCTCGAATTAAAAAATAATTATTTCTAGTCTTATATTTTTTTACAGTAAAGACAAATATAACGTATCGTGGAAATCCTATAATATTCTTGGCCACTATAGTGCACACAAGAAATCGACCGCAGGCAGACCGACGGACATCACTCCATAAAAGTCAAAACGTGTATAGGAGATCTTAAAACATATGTTGGAATCAAAATCTCGAATTCGAAAATATCCGGGAAAATAATTTGCTCCGTGTGCTTATTATATTGCATAGTATGAAAGAGCAAAAATGTAGCTGACGCCGCTGGTTGTCAAATTTCGCCCCTGCGGTTTCTTTACCTCGTAGCACAAGAATTATAGCATACAAAAATATGCAAGATGGTACATTTGTAGAGAAGCGCTTGGGGAAACACGGTGAAATATATCTTTTTTTTAAACTTTCCTTATATACATAATGCATACGAAAAGTATTGTGACGGGGTCGAAAATTCGAATTCGAGTTTTCGACGGGTGAGCACGTTTCAAGCATCCCTGATCACGAATCAAATATTTTTGAAGTGATGTCTGTGTGTGTGTGTGTGTCAGTGAGCCTGTGGAGACGATAACTGACCAACGAATGGACCAATTCGAACAAAATTTGGTACAAAAATCACAATCCGTAAACACTGGAAGCCTATTGTTTTTATACGCATTCGAATGTTCAGAACTCTCCTAAATTTTCGAGTGAAATTTTGAAAAAATCGTCAAAAAATCAAAACCTCTAATATAGTTACGCAAATAAACATTTCTTATGTAATTTTTCATTAGAAAATGATTGATATAAATTTTAGGACGCTAACATGAGCCGTTCTCGAGATATTGTATATTTTTCAAAAAAATTATCAAAAAGGCGTATAAGATAAAAAAAAATATTTCCTATTGAGAAACATGTTCACTTTTCATATGTAATACCGTGCGATAAATTGGGTGACATCATTCTCGTGGATCTAGCTCGTTCCATCCATGGAAAAAGATACTTTGAGTAATACTTTTATATTTGAACGCCAATAGTTATTTATCTGCTGTGAAAATAACTTATTACTTCATCCATAACGCTTGTTGAGAATTTGGCGACGAATTTGGTGGAATGTCACCAAATTGGCGACTTTTTTAAATGTTGCTAAATTAACGAAAAGCTCGCCAAATGGATAAAAATGACGCTAAATCAATTCCGACTCACTGATGATGCCGACATGCAAAATGAAGACTCATTGACGAAAATTCAATATCTTGGAAAGAATATAAATAACTACTATAAAATAATATATTTTGTTTTACTGTAAAAGTAGTAAATTCATTTCATTATATTAGGAAAGTCATGTGCTGCCCACATCAGATTTTTTTTAATTTGAACTTTAGTTTAAGAGAGATTTGATGTCAAAATCAAGGGTAGAGTATTTAAGTTAGGAGTTCGGGTCCTGCCCAGACGAGCAATAGCAAGACAAGAGCTTACACAACTTCCTTGCAGGCATATGACCGTGAGGTAACTATAATTGTTTCGAGGGCATTATAAGACCCTACTTCATGGCAAAACAGTAGAGTTAGAACAGTAGTATGGTAGTTCACTTTCAACGTTAAAGATGCATACAGCTGCGCACATGTAGCTTTCCCCCATTGGCGCCCCCTTTTTCGTCTGTCTGGAAGGCCAGCCGAAGAAAACACTGTCTATGATGTCAGCATTACGTGAGGCCAGGGTTTCCAGAATTTCCTAGTTTGAAGAAAGATGTTCCAGATTTGGCGATTTATCGCCAATTTGGCGACATTTGATGACTTCCGGAATGCTCCCGAAACTTCACGAAATAACGATTATTCTTTGAGATATAGAGATTTCCAGAGGTTTCTGCAGAGGCTATAAAAGGACTGCCCTACTCAGCTGCCAGTGGAATTGACGAATTGATGTGATTCGAAATATATTGGGCTGTGATTCTCAATGTTATGAGAATAGTAGCTGTTGTTTTGTTGTTGAGACCCAGGCCGTCCGACCTACCAGAAAGGTGTAAGGTAACTGTTTGGACGGCCGGGAAGTGCCACCCAATTTAAAATCGGAACCCAGTGGGGGAGGCATCCATAGGGACCGCACCCTCCTTCCCCTACCACCAACCTCTCGGAAGGACTTACGGACCACATGTTTAACGTGATCGTACTCCTCATGAACACGGCAGCAGTTGTGGCAGCGTGCAAATCCAGCACACAAACCACAGGGCTACCGCGCGCGAAATGTGCCAACAGCACGCGGTGTTCCCAGGTGGTCACCCACTCAAGTACTAGCCGCGCCCGATGCTGCCTGACTTCGGTAATCTAACAAGAACCGGTGTTTTCAGCACGGTACGGCCGTTGGCTATTGCGCTACAGCTATTGTTCTGTTGTTGATGTTGAGACCCAGACCGTCCGACCTACCAGAAAGGTGTAAGGTAACTGTTTGGACGGCCGGGAAGTGCCACCCAATTTGGACCGGAACCCAGTGGGGGAGGCATCCACAGGGACCGTACCTTCCTTCCCCTACCACCAACCTCTCGGAAGGACTTACGGACCCACATGTTTAACGTGATCGTACTCCGCGTGAACACGGCGGCAGTTTTGTTTTGTTGTTGTTGTTGTTGAAACCCAGACCGTCCGACCTACCAGAAAGGTGTAAGGTAACTGTGCAGTTTTGTTTTGTGAAATTATTTTCGTCAGTATTTTAAAAATAATATCGCTTATTCTGGGAAATTAGAGGAACATTTAAATGCTGTTTGATTGTATATTGTTTCTGTTTACTTTGCACTTGTGAATAAACGAAAGTTATCCAGAAACTTGGACTCGTTCTTGTACACTCACGATTCCTAAAGATGCGTTCGTAACAATACTATTCCAACTGTGCTGTTATAGCTTGTACCGCCCTCAAAACAATTGTAGTCTCCTAACTGACTGATTTTGAACAAGGAATTTATGTACGTTCTTGTCATAAAACCAGTGGTTTGTTTTAGTGTTAGCAATAGCAAGACCATTAACTTTTGCAAGCATCCCTAGTAGCATTTAATTTTGGTCCAATATAGGACCAATATTGTATATATTGGTCCATTACATTTCAAATATTTCTAATGTAATCCCAATCTTGGGCAAACATTGGGGTTACATTAGCCTCCAACATTGGCTAATATTTTCATTACAAGATTACGCCAATATTCGCGCAACATTGGAAATACTGGCGTAATATTGTCCCAATATTTTAAGCCAATATTGGACCAATTGCGCCAAATTGTCTACTTTTTACTTTCCCTGCAATACATGGTAATGTATAAGGAAAGTATTGGAATCATGTCGAAAATCGTAACTCGAGTTTTCGACGGATCTACACGTTTCGAGACCTCTAGAATACGAAAAAACTATTTTTAGCGTGATGTCTGTGTGTCCGTCTGTCTGTCAGTGTGGCTGGCTGTCTGTGCAATGTATTTTTCCACTCTAACTAAAAAACTAATGGACCGAATTTCATAAAATTTGGTATGTCACTTGTATAAGGCCCTGGTGCTGATTAGTTTTTGGTAGGATTCGTAAAAACAGAACCTGCCTTTTATTGCGAAATGGCCCTTAAAAATTTCATATATCCACTCTAGCTAAAGTACTAATTGACCAAATTTCACAAAATTTGGTAGATAAATTACTTGTAGGATAATCTGGTGCTCATTAGATTTTGGTACGATTCGGAGAAGAACAACCTGTATTTTTTTATGAAATGGCCAAAAAACATCGCCAAAATCTAAAATAAGAAACTACGTATGTTCATATATATCCATTAACTACTTGTTTTATACGTAATTTTTAACGAAGAATAAGACCAACTCCATTACACTAGGACTAGCCCTTCTCGAGATATTTTAGTTTCTTCATATTTTCTCTACGCCACCTTTGAAAATAAGTTCAGTTACCAAATGAGAACGAAAATTGAATTAAAAGTGAATTAAATTTAAATAAAATAAAGAGAACGTAGATATAAGTCTGCAGGGAAAGTCATGTGCTGCCCACATCAGATTTTTCATATTGGAGCCAATAATAAGCCAATATTGGGTTAGTACTAGGGATGTATTGGGTTACTACTAGGGATGAATTATTGCAAGATTGGGCTCTTTATTTTAAATTTCAGTTTAGTTATTATATTTCTATGGACTTCTGAAATAAAAGAAATTTTTCAGTATGGTCAGAGATTTAATTGGTCTATCAAATTGTGACCACGAAGGCGGTCGTTTGCGCCGGCGGTGTTGAAAGAGATCACGAAGCAAATTACGATGGGTAGTGAGTGCCCGCGAACAAGGGATGGAACCCTAACGTCTACATTACAATGTAACAGCAGGCACGATATAGCTCGCGAAGGCGGGACAGCTCAGTTGTTAAGGCACAGGGATTCCACTCAGAGAACCCAAGTTCGATTCCCGGCTCAGCCCGAAGTGTCACCGTATTCACTTGGAGTACGGGCACGTTAAATATGTGGATACGAAAATCCTTTCGAGGTGTTGGTGGTAAGGGAAGAAAGGTACGTCTCCTGTGGATGCCGTCCTCACAGACACAGATTAATATATACAGATGTTTCACTGCTACCCCAGCGCCCTCAACCGTCAACCAAAGTTAAATAAAATATCATGATTGGCACGCTTGGCGATGGTCTGTGGAGGTTTTCGCCAAGACGTTCTGCTAATATAACCCTATATGGCACTAAACGAAACACTTAGAATAACTTTGTTCTATCATCGATCGCATGTTTATCCGTGTAAATGTAAAACATTTCTCTTCTATTTCGTATTTTATAATCAATTATTTTATCTTTTATGGATTACTAAAAGAAGAGGGATTACGTTTACAAGGTATGCAATTTATTTTTATTTAAATAAAAAGATTATTTGCTTTGCATCCCATATTTCATCTTATGCGCGTGTTTATAAGAAAATGGTGCAGTATTATCAAGAAGCAGTGGCATTATTAGTTAATAAACCTTTTCCGCATTTATATAAAATGTATAAAAATTGATATTGATATTGAAATTCGATACCTTTGATAATGCATTTATGTAAATTTGTTATTTATTATAAGAATATAAGTGCATTTAAAAAAAATTATATTAACAGCATCTCAGAATAAATTAAGAACTCAGCAATTTAACAACACGCTAGTATACTTTTTAGGCTGAAAATATTATATAATATTTCAGTCAGCTTGTAATTTTCGGTTTATAATGATTTACAGTGATGTAATGCGTCAATTTTTTATTCAATTTATGATTACATGAATTAAATATATATCTATGTTTATTTATTTAAATTTACACATATTATAGAAAAAGGATTTTCAAATGCTTATCGTGTTTTTAGTTTAAAAAAATTATAAAAGTACAGTTCCGTAATTTTTTTTTCTTTTGGCTGCATTAATATAAAATTGCCAATTGAGCGATAGTCGCCAAATCTGGCAGTCGAGCTCTTTTTACGTCATAGCTACGATGGTTGGCTCCTCGAACGTTAGTGTCTATGCGAAATCCTATGTTAACAATGTTGCCATAGGTTCCTATGGGGGTGAACCTTCTGAATATGGTATTCTGTGCTCACTGAGTTCCGGTCTAAATTAGGTAGCACTGTCTAGGCCGTCTAAACAAATACCTTACACCTTCGGGTAGGTTAGAAGGTATTGTTCGAAAGAAAGAAAGCGCTCCCGAAGCGATCTCACTGAGTACTATCCAGCAGAGACTAAGCCCCCGACTCGTGAGGCGAGTTATGGGGTCGGTGAACGTAGCGAGCAGGACGGCTTTTCGTCTGAAAATACTTCATTAGACAACGACATACAAAGATTGAAAAAACTTCCAAAAGACGATTCCATGATTTATAGGTTGAGCTCTCTCTTTTAAAGTTTCGAAACACTCTAAAATCCATATGACCCGGATGCACTTTTGTCTTATTACATATAAATATCACAAAAGACCACAAAAAGCTACAGCTTCGACACAATCAATGATATTGATTTTTTTTTTTTTTTTTTGCGGTTATTGAAGCTGTCAGAGAAAAACATCCTGTTTTGACGGATTGACTCCTATAAGTATTGTTTCCTGATTGGATGTTGTATCGATATAGCTATATATATATATATATATTAGATGGTCGGCGGAAAAACTAATTTGGCCAGGCGAGGTTTTTTTTTCCATGAAACTTCACTGCAAATCCAATACACATCATTTCCTAGTTCTTATTGTAACTTTTCGTATTGTTCTTTGATATGATGTTTCTTTACCGATTTAACCCGGGATATTTTTTTTTCCTCTTTGGAAGATTCAAGCATTGTTGTACGTTATATTTTAAGGTATATTGGGTTAGAAAAAGATCTGGATAACTTCTCTTACTAGCATGCGGAACTATCGGAAATTCCTCTCTGATTCCGGTAAATGTTACTCGGGAAATGTATAAATAATTATTTTTCAAAAATAGTTCGCTTGTTATATAAACGTAAATCATTAACTTGATTACACTGCAATCCGAAGCTTAAGTTGACTTATTTGTATTTATTTAGTCAACCCAATTGTAATTTATTTGAAGTGTAAACCCGTCATAACCCTCGCAGCAAAGATCATCACATGTGTGACAGTGACGTTGCAGTCACGTGACACCTGAGTCATAATGTGACATCATATTTGTGACTTCTATTCGACGTTACGTATTAGTAACTTTGTAACTTCATTGTGACTATATTCTGTGACGTTTCCACAATTTAATTAACACGTAACAATGTGACGACATTACAATGGCAATTACAGTGTGACGTCACAAACAAGTTAATATGCGACGTCACAAACGACCATGAAAATGACCATAATTACTTCGCTGTGACCTCAATATGACATTGCTGAGGCGTACTGCGACGTCCTGTGACGTCCCAAAGTCACAGTGTGACGTAAATCTTACGTCACTGTGAAAAAAAAAATGCTGTTAGGGAAGGTGGGGTAAAGTTGCTAAAATTTATCTCGCACTCGTCTTCCATAAAGTTGCTGTGGCATGAAATTGCGAAATTTCATTGAAATTGCGAACTTTTATTGAAATGGGGAACTGTCATAATCAATGGAGGGAATGACAGAGTTACAAACTATGGCGATAGCGGGTCTGGAGATGTGACACTATTTTATCCTGAAATAAAGAACTTTATTACCAAATTCATGGAGGGCAATGTGGGATGAATCTGTAGCGAAAGTGTAATATTCTCTCGCTGGAGTATTTTCCTAACTATACGGATAAAACACCTGTACAAGCTTTCCTATGACGTGTATCTAGGGTTGCAAATGCTGGAGTCCGGAGGATGGTTGCCAGATTTGACAATTTATCGTCAATGTGGCGACTTTTCGAAGATTCGAGAAAGACTCTGAAATAACCAATATTCTATAAGAAATGAAATATTTCCAGAAGTTTCTATAGAGAGCCAATAAAAAGAATCATCACTCAGTTGGAGAGCAGTTGAAGAAAAATACGAGCTAGATTGAACTGTGGCTGAACTGTCAATTTTTAAAAATAGTAGCTAATGTTTTGTGAAATGAATTTCGTCAATGTTTGGAGAATAGTATAGGTTATATTGCGAAATTAATCGAGCATTTAAGTGCTGCTTTAAGGTATATTGCTCCTGTTTACGCTTGTGATTGTGAATAAATGTGTTAGTTATCTATAAATTTGGACTCATTCTTGTAACATGAGCACGCACCCACGATTTCAAAGGATATGTCGTAACAAAATAGTGGACTTCGCACACCCAGGACGGCACTATTTTCCATAGGATGGCACATAGGACGGCACTATTTTGAGTCAAACTCAGTTTATTGGGCACTTCACAGAAATTACAGCAACTTGCTGTTTAAAACAACGGACAGCATATATACAGATGCGCATGCTCAGAATAAATTGCAAATATACAAGCTACTACAATTTACTAGACTGGTGATAATTCCTAAATGGAGAAAAGTTCTAAAACTTATATGCTTACCACTGGCATTCTTTTATCAACGAACCAGTTAGAATGGGTAGTTTAAGTAAACATAAATCATAATGCAAACTGAGGGAAATAATAATCGAAAGGTTTTAGACCTCACATGTTCTAGACAGATAGATAGATTTGCAGATAGACCTAGGTCATTATGGAATTAATTTGAAACTTGATAAAATTTTAAGGACTTATATCTTAGTTGATATGTGAGCCCCTATCTCAAAGTGTCTATATAACGCTGAAACAGAGGATTTAATGAGATTATTATATTTCTTTCTATGCTTGAGGTGAACCTTCCAAGACCTATTTTTTTCTAACGGTAACCCTTTGAAAAGAACCTTGCTGCCTCAACTTGGAATAAAACCCTGGATCTCCGAACTGGCTAGCCGACACTCTACAGTTGAGCTATTGGGACCAAATTGCAAACTCTCATTGTCGAATTAGACTCTGCATTCTCCACCCTTTAATGTCAGATTGGCGGTCACTGACAATCTGACTGACCACCACCGGCACATTTTTACCTCAGATTAGCCTGCTGATACTACACTATTTTTACCCAGGTTAGTATATCCCACGTGATTGTTATCCACTCGATTTGAAATCGGAGCTCAATCTTCTAGAGTCCACTGAATCTGTGCTTGTCGTACTGGCTGTGCTTGTTGCCACTTTCAGACCTGCGACATATTTGCAATAACCTACAGGATTAATTTGTTCTGGCGCAATTGCAATGAGCCTTGCTGCCCCAACCGGGAATCCAACCCTGGATCTCTGAACTGACCAACCGATGCTCTACCGTTGAACTACTGGAACGAAATTGCATGCTCTCATTGTCTAAGTGGACTCTGCTCCTTTATTTATATTCCTTCTTATAACCCTTCCTTATACTCGTCCTTATAGTCCTCTCTTTTAACCCGTTCATCCGACAATCTAGAAATCAGATATACAGATGCTAATTACTGCCTCAATAGCAATCAAATAAATCTAATAGTTTAAAATTGTAGAAGGGGGGGGGGGCATTCAACGGAAGAATGCATCAAAATATATAAAAATATTAATTTAATTCATACTTAAATTCTCTGGACGGATTTAAAAGATAAAAACATAAGTTTTGGAGAGGAAAAATACGGAAAGACCTGAAAGCCTGTATTCAGCGATACATCAACTCAACCCCAAAAGAAGAAAATCAACGCCAATGCTTCATGTTGATTAAAGAAAGAGGGTTCGTAATACACAGTGTAGGAAGGGGTTTAAAAAATAAAACAAAAATATTTTAATTGGATATTAAAGTATAAAGCGTGTTTAAACTGCAAGAAAAAACATAAAGTGTTTAATTTATGCTACGAGTGGTCGAAAGTGGGAAGAACAAGAACGACAACATTTCCATTGATTTATTTCGCATTTGGATGATAAATGAAAATAATAAAGGCTTCAATTTGATTAGAGGGAAGAATGGGGAACGATGAGGTTTTTATTTCTCCTTGGTTATGAGAAAATAATAAAAGATTACATAAAGATATTTTAAGAGAAATTTTAACCCAACCCCCAAAAAATTAAAGATAGCACTTGTGTTTACTGTTCATCAGAAAAACAGAAGACATACTATAAGAATTTGTGGAAATTTAAATGCAAACAATATCTCTCAAAGCATTTAAATTTTAGTTTATCTAAGTCAGTAGTGTGGATGTATATTTAATATTACACACTAAATAAACATTTGACAAATAACATTCTTTATTTGATACATTCAATAATCTTTATTTTATATTCAGTATTTACACAGAAAAACTCACATATATTCATTTGAAAAAGTATATTGTAAATAAAACGTTTCAGGATATTAATAATTCAGTATGAAACCTGTTATTTTTATCTCAGTCACAATTCATTTCGGATAAAACTATTCTCCAAAATTAATCTTATGAGTTATCTATGTTCACACTCTGTACAATTTGCCTCAAATATTGACTACTGAAAAACAAAATTTGTTAGAAATGTGTTGTTGAGAAAACGTACATAATGTATATACATTTAAATGTTTTAAAGTTCCGTTCTACAAAATGAAAATGATAAAGATGCGAGCGGTAAAATGTCTGGATTTGATTTTAAACATATGTCGCTTGCTTTGAATCGCATTTTTAGGTATTAGAATAATGCTTGCAATTCAGCAAAAGAATATTATATCACAAACTTATACTGTTATTCTATAAGCCACAAATATTTTGTGAAAGTTTGTAGAATATTCCAGAAGGATTTGTCTGTGCTGACTTATTCCAGAATATTTCTTTGCATTTAAAATCATACATTCGTTTTCTGACGGCTAACAAGATTAACTTGATGCATATTAAAACTACAAAAATAATATTGACTTGAGCAGAGATTGAACTAGAAACAGTGTTGCCACTCATGAAGATAAAATTAGCGTTATTTAAATATTTTAAAAATGTGTTTATATATATATATATATACATATATATATATATACACTCATGTCCAAAAGTTAAGCATAGTTACTGTTTATGTGAAAATTACAGGAAATCTACATCGCAATGGAAGGAAATACGGTATGCGGATGTAATAGGGTTATAGAAGAAGAAAACAATGCAAAACAAGGATAATAACGAATTTTATTATCCAAAGAAAAGGGTTGAAAGAAAAAGGGTCACAATACGAGTATCAACCCAAGTGAAACAAAATGATTAAAACAATGTGATGCTGCAGTTTAATGTAGTGTGTGGTAACCTCGGGTAGCCACGCATGCTGCTCAAAGATTTCCTATGCTTTTGATGAGGGTTTGGATGAGTTATGTGCTCAAAGAGCTCCAAGCCTCACGGAGAGCAGTTTCAATCCCGGAAAGGAGCTTGGTGGGCAGCGGAGGACTGTAAGCTGTCTCCCGAGCATATCCCACACAAGCTCTATTGAATTCAGATCAGGAGAGTTGGCCGGTCACAGCATGTGCTGGATATCTTCAGTTTGAAAAGAAGTCGTCGACCAAGGCCGCACTGTGAGGAGGCGCGTTATAATCCATGAATATGAAATCAGGAACAACAGCACCTCAAAACAATCGAACGGTAGTCTCAAGGACTTCGTCTCTGTATCTTTGACCGGTAACCTACCCTGTGTCAAAGATGTGAAGGTCTGTGCGACCTTCCATCATGATGCCTGCCCAGACCATGACTCCCCCAAACGGAAAACGATGTCTTTCCGTGATGTTCCCAGATGAAAATGCGTTCCACGTTCTCTCCAGATCATGGTACGACGAGAATAAGTTTGCAGACTAAACCTGGACTCGTCACTGAACATGACATTGCCCCACTGTTGTCTATTCCACTGCCGATGTTCCAAACTCCACTGTAAACGCTCACATTTCTGTGCTGACCTCAGGGGGATGCAAACTTCTGGTTGTCTGGCATAGAGACCAACGAGTCTGTGTCTCCTGTAAACAGTTTGTCTCGAAACCGTGACTCCTGTGGCGGATGTCAGAGATGAACCCATTTGTCTTGCAGAAAGGTTTCTCTGATGTCGCACAGTTATCACCAAATATCGATCTTGCAGAGCGGCTGTTATCATTGGCCGACCTGATACTGGTCGTTGGGTAACATCTCCAGTAGTTTGGAACCTCTTCCATAGTCTGGATATCACTCACTGAGACACATTCAGAATTCGAGACGCTTAGATTTGAGATTGACCGGATTCTAGCATTCCAATAATTCGCCCCTTCAAAAAAATGTCCAGTTAGCATCTATGGGACATCTTTCATCCTTTTTTATTTTTAACAACGTTCCGTACCACAGCAATTGCGAAATTCAGCCTCAACTTGCCATGACGCTCTAGACCGTTTTATACACGTTCCAACGTGCGCTGGTGCTTCGCGCATGTCAACGTCGACCGAACTGTTTTGCATATGCACAATGATTTACCTCCATCCCACGATTCTCCGAAACTAATTGTGAACTATTGTATCCATATTAACTCCGAATTTTTCGCATTTTACGAATTATGCTTAACTTTTGAATATGAGCGTATATATATATATATGTATATATATATATATATATGTATATATATATATATATATATATATATATATTATAAATTCGGGAACACCATTCTTAGACACACCAATATTTGGGCAATGTCCTCTTCACTGATGAGTCGAGATTCAGTACACAGAGTGATTCTCGACGAATCTTTATCAGGAGAAAGCCTGTGGCCCGATATCTTCCCTCCAACATAAAGAAAATCGACCACTTTGGCGAAAGTGGAATCCTTGTGTGGGGAGGAGTCATGCTGAATGGCCGTACACCTCTGCATGTCTTTAATGCAGATTCTGTGACCACACAGGGGTATAGAGATGGGGTTCTTGAACCTTAGGTGAGTCTTTCCCGGGAAGATGTTGGTGACGAATTTATTTTTATGGACGATAACGCGAGGCCACACAGAGCTCAGCTAATTGATGATTTTCTGGAGGAAGAGGATATTCTCCGAATGGTGTGATCAGCAATGTCGCCGGACTGAAATCCCATACGCCATGTTTGGGATGCTTTAGAAAGATCCACTGCAAGACGTTAACCTCCCCCCACGACCCTCCAGACTTTGAAATTCTCGCTGTTAGAAGAATGGGATTTGTTGCCACAAACTTTGATCAACAACTTCATTTTCAGCACTAAAGCCCTCTGTGAGGCTTGTCAAGCTATAAGGGATGGCCACACTCCTTATTAGCCAGATGATTCTGAAAATATCTGGTGTTACATTCTGGTCATTTTTTATCTCTTTTGCATAATTGCATAAATAAATAAATAAATAAAAATATATATATAATATATATATGATATATATATATATATATATGTATATATATATACATATATATATATATATATATATATATATATATATATATATATATATGTATATATATACATATATATATATACATATATATATATATATATATATATATATATATATATATGTATATGCATATATATATATATGTATATATACATATATATATATATGTATATATATATATATATATATATATATATATATATATATATATGTATATATATACATATATATATATATATATATATATGTATATGCATATATATATATATGTATATATATATATATATATATATATATATATATATATATATATATATATATATATATATATATATATATATATATATATATATATAAATATAAATTATTAAATCCTAAATTAGAATGTATGTAGTAACTCATAATACACTATTCCAAAATTTTCTACAAAATACAAAGAAATAAAAGAAATTAAGACAAAAAGAGGAAATAATAAAGCATAATGCAAGTCATAAAGACAAAGACAATCAACAAATTTCGAAAATGAGGAATGCAAATAAGAAAACAAAAAAATCAAGCAAAAAAGCTTGCACATGGAGGAGATTAAAGCTTACGATAAGTTCATTTCGAAAAAATTCTCTTCGGGTCCATATATCCCTTCGAAATGAACACAAAAATGCTTGTTTCTGAAACACAAGATAGATTTTATCTAGAAACTTGTGTTATATGGACGACAAGCATATAGTTTGGAACAATAAAGGAAACATAAATACCTCAAAACACACCTCTTCAGCGCAACCATGACGAGCAAAATATGACTGGACCAATGCTGCCATATGCCAAAATGAAAAGATGTGATTTGCTGTTGCCAAAGAGAGTAATAAAAACTGTACTGCGCAAAAGCAATAAAATGAAATAAAATGAGTTATTCAACAGTTAAAGCTTCAAGATAAAAAGATGAAAATATAATTTCAAGAGAATGAAGAAGTACGGCTAAAATAAGATAATAAGGGGAGAATATGAGAATTTTAGGCTAATCGAAACTTATTAACTATACTATTTGCTATATATGCAGGATATTGATACATTTTACTGGTAATTTTGAGGTTATTAATGTGCAAAGCATGAAATTTTTTATCTGATAATCTATAAATTCTAAAAAGTTGATTAAGTATAATATTTCTAAACAATTGAATCGAGTTGCAGGAATTAAAAGGTAATAAATTATTAATATTAAATTTAAAAAAATCTCTTTTATCATATAATTTAGTAACTATCAAATGAGCAGGTTCTATAATTAGATTTAAATCCAAATAATAAATATTATTACTAATAGAAGTTTCATTAGGTATTAATTCCAAATTATCCGGATAGAAATCTATATCTATGACATAGTTATCAGTAAATACAAGACAAATCAGATCATCTACATATCTATAAATTTTATAATCAGTTGAAGTAAAGAATTTTTCATATTGATATAGGTATAAATTAGCTAACATACTGCTTCTACAGACACCTTGTGGAACACCTGAGACTTGTAAGTATAATTTATTACCTTGAAAGATATAATTATTGAAAAGAACAAAATGGAGAAGCTTAGGAAAATTGGTAAATTTAGTAAGATTAGAATGATTAGTAATATAAGCATTATATAAAGCTAAAATGACATCATATTGATCAGTGATCTTAATATTATTAAATAGATCTTTAAAATCAAAAGTTTGAAATCCTATTATTTTACCAAGCGTTTTTAATTTATTTTTTAATTCCTTACTGTTATTTAGAATAATGTAGCTATCACCAGAATCTCGTAAATTGCTATTTAGTACATTTAAATAATTTAGTAATAATTTACTAGCAGTAGTAGAGTATGAATTATGACCACTAGTAACAGTTCTAAATTTAATAGGATTTTTATGAAATTTAGGTATAAGCACAATATATGGAAATGTCAAAAATTTATTGTT
This sequence comes from Amaurobius ferox, assembly GCA_951213105.1. Taxonomy (NCBI): domain Eukaryota; kingdom Metazoa; phylum Arthropoda; class Arachnida; order Araneae; family Amaurobiidae; genus Amaurobius; species Amaurobius ferox. The sequence continues at coordinate 91,220,974 of OX578154.1, forward strand.
AATATCTAAATCACTATACATATTGATAATTTTCAATTTGATACTATTAAGAGAGTGTGAATCAATTTTAAATAGACTATTATTTTTTAAATAATCTAGCAGATATTGAATATAGAATTTTTTACAAATAATAGCATAATTATTAGAGGCTTTATCTACATAAGTAATAACAAAAGATCTATGTAAATCATTAACAGAGTGCTTTATATTATCCATATTATATATAGATCTAGATAAATTAATACTACAAATGGTATTTTTAATAGATCTTAAAATAGTAAATTTCCACATATTAAATGCCTCTAAAGGCTGAGCATATTTAGAAGCTAATCCATAAATAAATTTATCAAGGTCCAGATTGATTGACTTTAACACTTGTTTAGAATTATTACATGAAGGTAACCTGAATTTAGTGCCAAATGACATTATAGTTCTTAAAGATTTATCTTTTAGAATGGCTAAGTCTCCAGTAACTATATGACCCAAGTGTGGATTTATAAATTCAGCATAATTATCAACACTACAAATACATTCACCATCTAAATTTGTAGAGGAATCTATGTCGACTGAGAGAGATTTTGAAATTGCATTGTAATTAAAAATGGTTCTTCCAATAGGCTTGTTATATTTAAAAGTTTTAGTAACATTCAAATCCTTTACAGGCAATAAATGATGAAATTGATTAAATAAATTCTTAAAGTTTATGGAATTATAAATAGGATGCTTAAATGATATTACACAATAAGAATTAGATCAGTTATTATTATGAAATTGATTAAGTTTTATTTTTAAATATTTTGATCTAGTAATGAGCAAATCATAGAAAATATGATTAAAATGTTCATTAGTAAGATTTAACTTTAAGAAAATAGCATAAACTGTATTTAATTGTTTTTTCTTAACTGCAAATACCCATGATTTAATAAATTTCCATTGATATGTGTTATTGAATTGTTGATGCATACTTTTAATCTCCGCTTTAAAATCATATTGGGAGGACCTTCCTTTACCGCGTTTAAATCTTTTGAGTTTAGCCAATTTACTATTATGTAAAAGAGGTTTAAAAAAAAGGTGATTAAAAATAGAATATTTATTATCAACAAAATTATTCTTAACAATATTGCCATTGAGATATAATTGATTTAATCCATATGGAAACAGAGTACATTGTGATTTAATATAGAAGTTTTCAAAGAATAATCTATCAGCAGTATTTGTTTTAATGTCCAAAATATGTATAGTTATATTTTCAAAACCATGATGAGCAAAGTGTTTATATTCGATTTTATTAGAAGTAGGAAGAAAATTATTATTGTGGATATATTTTTTAACATGATCTCTATGTACATTCATACGTAGATGAATAGGATTACTGGTCTGTCCTATATAAGATATATTACATATATTACAAGATAATTTGTAGATGCAATTAAAAATTTTACAGAAAGTCTTATGACTATGTAGATTAGTAATTTGTGAGTTAGAAGCAAATGGGCAGGTTTTACAATTTTTATTCTTACATTTATTGAAGTTATAATTTTTAGCTGGGCAATTATTATATCCAAAACAATCCATGGCACACTGTTGGTAAAATGATAACGGTCTAAACAATTCCCAACAAAATTGAAAATACCGGGCAACATTTATCAAATTATATAATAACAAGAATAAATATATTTGCCAGTCACTAAATCAAATAAGATGTATAATTCATAATAGTTAAAGTAATATAAAGAGTATGGCATTAACACATATAAATAATATAAATAAAAATAAAATAATTGCTTATATATAAATATATACAACTAAGTCCATGTAAAACCTAATAAAATGTAATAAGTAGGATATTACAAGATAAAAAGAAATGATTAACAATATAAATATAATCAATTCTAAACTAGATTAATTAAAACACAAGGTATAATAAAATATATACTGTGTAAATCTTGAATTCACATAGAATCCTGTCCAAAAAAGTAATAAAAAGATTGTACTAAAAAGTACAGTTTATAAAATGTATCTATAACACCAATACAAAAATCCCAAAGGCAGTTACCCAGTCATAAAATCACAAAACCAATAAATTAGTAAGAAATAATAACGATAGAAAGCATCACTAGAATGAGATACTTCTAATATGTAATTACTAATTACAAAGAAAATTTGCAGTAAGATTTAAAAACGATAGATGGCAGCACTAGATTAAGAAAATTCTAATATTAAATTACTAATAGCTAAAGAATAATTGCAATACAAATATTTACCAAATAATAAAACAGAATGGAAGACAATAATTAATAATACTTTAAGCAAAAATATAATAAGTAACCTATGCAAATAAAAGAAAAGTATAAAATAGGAGAATGAGCCACAATAAACTACAATTAACATTGGAAGAAAGTAGAGATAGTAATACATAATAAAATTTAAAATAAATTCTATTACTAAATTTAGCGCAAATGCAGCATAAATTTGAATAGATAGCAAATAGAATGTTTCTTTAATACGAAGCATATAAAAGGAATTAGGAATAAGGATAGTTCATAAATGAAAAGTTAGATAAACTAAACAGCGTAGTATAAGAATATGAATGACAATGCAAATATATATATATATATATATATATATATATATACACTTATCCCCAGATTTACACGGCACTTGTTTTACACGATTTCGTTTTTACACGGTTTATAAATTAACATATTTTAAAAATTTATAAAAATGTATATTCTGCTCCATATACGCCTATACAAAGATTTGATGACATTTCTGAATTTTATTCCTTTGGTAACAGTGATGAAAACAACAGGGGATTCACGGTGTTGTAAAATATATACATTTAGGGGAACCCCCGTAATGGGGAATCCCCGTATAGAGAAATCCCCGTAATAGGGGAATCCCTGTATGTATTTCACAACAGTAAAGATATCTGGTTCATGCAAGTACATAGTGCAGAAACATTTTAACAGCAAAGCTTATATTATTGTGCGTTTATCTTTTGAACTGGTAAGTTTTCAACATTTATAGTTTTTCTTGCATCTTTATAGTTTGCGTAAATTTGTTAAGGTTCTATAATGTCAAAGGATTTGAAGAAAAATCAAATGAAAAGAAAAGTTATTTCTTTAGAAACTAAAATTCAAATATTAGACCGTCTACGTAATAGAGAAAGATTAACGGATGTTGATAAATTTCACTCCATGAATGAAGCCATAATAAAGACAATAAGAAAAAATGAAGACTCCATTAGAAAAAGTGTAGCAACTGGAACCTGCAGCAGCATGAGTACGACTTCATATGTTAGAGGTGTTACAATGGAAAATATGGAAAATGCCTTAGTGATATGGATAGAAGACCAAACTCAAAAGCGAATCCCGATCGATACCAATGCTGTTACAAATAAAGCTTTGAAGATTTATCAATCACTTAAGAATCAGTTGTCGTCGACTTCGTCCGATGACAAGAAGGTATATTTTTCCGCAAGCCATGGGTGGTTCGAGAGATTCAAACAAAGACATTCTTTACATAATTTGAGAATGAAAAGTGAAAGTGCATCTGCTGATTTGGATGCGGCACAACAATCTCCGGCAAAACTTGCTGAAATCATTGCCGCTAACTCCTACACTTCTGATCAGGTTTTCAATGCTGACGAGTCCGGATTATTCTGAACAAATGCCGAAAAGAACCTTTATAGCCAAAGCGCACAAATCAGCTAGTGGTCATAAAGTAGCGAAAAGTCCTATAACAGTTCTTTTCTGTTGCAATGTTTCTGGCGATTATATGATGAAACCATTGGTGATTAACAAATCAAAATCACCCCGATCATTCAAAGGAATAAATATCAAAAACCTTCCCGTCTATTGGATGGTTAATAGAAAAGCATGGGTCACTGCCATAGCTTTCAATGAATGGTTCCATAACTTCTTTGTTCCAGATGTCAAAAAATATTTAACTAAAAAGGGATTGTCTTTTTTAAGGCTCTTCTATTAATTGATAATGCACTAGGTCATCCTCCAGATTTACAAAACGAAAATGTAAAAGTTGTTTTTTTACCAAAGAATACAACTTCCTTATTACAGCAGTTAGATCAAGGGATAATTTCGACTTTTAAAGCACTGTACGTCAAGCAAACTTTTAGGTATATCGTAGAACAAATGGAGAATGATGAATCTCTTACTCTGATGGATACTTGGAAGAAATTTACAATTTTAGATTGTGTTAAGCATGTTGGACTGTCATACACTCAGATCAAACAATCAACGATCAACGCCTGCTAGAAAGCAATATAGTCGGATGTTGTTGAAAGTGGAAATGATAAATCACCAATAGAGCATGAATATTCTCAGATCACTGAGTTGGCCCATACTATAGGAGGAGAAGGTTTTGAAGATTTAGCTCAGGCAGATATTGAAGAAACAATGGCTTATGAAGAATTGAATGAAGATGATTTAATTAACATGATTCGTGAAACAAACAAACATGATGAAGGCAATGATTCTTATGAACAGCAATCTGAACCAGTTGCGTTCACAGCAAGAATCATAAGCGTAGGACTTGATTTGGGAGGAAAATTGGGCAACCATTTCTTACAATATGACACAAATGTTGATCGAGCTCTCCGATTCCAGCGAGACCTTCGTAAATGCTTAAATCAATATGAAGAGGTCTATAAAGATTTAGCAAAAAAACCTAGGTAATTGTTAATTACCGATTTCATGACAAAGTCTTGTCAACCCGAGATCTTGCCTAATTCGTCAACCATTGGGCCAGAATCGCATCAACAAAGCTTAAGTGATGAAAGTGACATCATACCTATCAGAAAGAAAAGACTGATAGTTCATGAAAGTGATGACAGTGATTAAACTTATAATTAATTTTTAAGAGTTTTTTTTTGTTCTTTGTTCCTAATGTAAAATAAATTAAATATGTTATATTACTACATTCATATCTTTGTTGTTTTGTAAACTAAGTATAATTTTAAGTTTTCTAAGATGTCTTACTTTTGTTTTACTTAAAGAAATGACTGAATCATGCACATTTTGGGGTTATTTTCTTTTTATACGATTTTACTTATCAAAATCCAAGATTTCAATTTACACGGTTTTGTGCATAACCTATCTTCCGTGTAAATCGGGGGACAGGTATATATATATATACAGGGGCGGCATTTCAGCATTCCATTTGGGGGTGCGAGATTTGTATGTATGAAAATTCACAATATGGAATAAATAAAATGTTTGTTAATAGGGGGGGGGGGATCACAAAATTGAATTGATGTTGAGAAAAATAATTGTTGTTAACATAATTTTGTACATAATTGTGTTAACATAATTGATGTTAACATAATTTTTCTAAATACAAATATCTATATTTATTTACCTTATATTGAAGCTTTAAACGCCGGTTCTTAGAGTTTGGAAGAAGAAAAAATTTTGTTACAATATCATCGTAATCCAGTGGTATATCTTGTTCTATAGCTAAAACAGCTAAAAATGAAAGTCTTTCTTGTACCATTGTACTGCGAATATAATTTTTCAGCTTCCTAAGACACTAAAAAGACCTTCCAGAACTGGCTGAGCTGATTGACACAGTCAAAAACAATTCAACTAGTAATGTTATGACAGGAAGCACATTTTTTAAATTCCGCTCTTTAAAATAATCCAGACGACTTTTAAAATTGGGATGGTCTATGTTTTCATTTTTCACCATTAAAAATAAAACCAGTCGCAATTCACACAGCAATTCCTCTTTCTGGAAGTCATATACTTTGCATATGGTTGAAAGGTTTTTTTTTCTTTTTCGACATCTGATCCGGATAATACTGAACTAAGGGCAAACAAAACAGATATATTGTTCTCATTAAATCTTGTCTCAATTTCATTAGATACTGAATATGTGATTTCATATTGAATATTGATTCTGTGATATGATTTAACATCATCATGGGGATTTTTCTCACCGCCTCCGAATTTGCTTGGAACTTTTTACGCAATTTCAGTTTTGGTCCAGAATAAGAATTTTTTTCGCAAAGTTCTGTCACAAAACTCTACACTTGATTGAAATATGCATCAGTGCGAAAAGAACTAACAGTTTCAATGGTAGCTAAAGCTAAAGCTTGCACAGTCTAAAAATTAAGATCAGATGACTGAAGATGCGTTGAGAGAATATTGTATTGATCAAAAACACTGTTCAATACAAACAAAGTGAACAAAAATTCGAACGATGTCATGAATGTTAAAAGGGCTTCGGCTCTTCCACCATTGGGAGAATCGTTTGCAGATAATTCTTCCAGTGTTAAAATCACCACTTCAAAATTATCAAGTAGTGCTTTTATGGCTTTAACTCTGGAAGACCACCTCGTATCACTTAGTGATTGTAGAGTTGAAGAGCCTCCAGAAAAGTATTTGTTGATGAGCGAACCTTTTCAAAAATAGCATGTCTTTTATATGATGTTTCTATGAAAATATGTAATACATTGAGCTGCTGAAATACATTTCTAGCAGAAGGATTGGATGAGCATGCACTAACTACACATACATTTAATCAGACACTTGAAATTTTCAAGTGAAAAGGATAACATCATACCCAATCTTTTCAAATTGAAAAGGATTCGTTCCAGCCGGAAGTGAAAATTTTACTGTGATTGTTGGTTCTTTTGAAGCACCATAGAGTGAGAAAACTGACCAGTGGACAGTCGATAAAAAAGGGAGAAGCCGATTGACGACGAGGAGAAATTTGGGGGCGCGACCGCGCCCCCTCGCGCCCCCTATTTGCCACCCCTGTATATATATATATATATATATATATATATATATATATAATAAGGAGACTCTAGCATTCAAAACATTAATTCGAAAGACATATATCAAAAAGATAATCAAAAATTATCAATTAAAGAGTGACCGAGGTAAAATATGTAAGAAAATTGGCCAATAAAAAGGAGGGGAATAAATTTAATAACATATGAAAATATACTTGAAAAGAGAAACGAGCTAGGTTTAGCTTCACCTAAGATAATATAAGTAGAATAGAAATGAAAATGAAATGGTAATAACAATAAGCACATGAAAAAAAATATTAAAACACAGATTAACATAGATTTGAAACCAAAAGAAGGTGATAAACAACTAAGCTAAAGATAAGGAATGAATATAGCTTAAAAAAAACGGAAGATAATTTAGAAATGTTCTTGTCATCTGTCAGGGAGTACATTCCAAATTGAAACAGAAATAAAAGCAATTTTCTAACAATGGCAATAGTATATTGCTATAAACATCACTGACACTGTCAACAGGCTGAAAGAATATCCATGAATTACAAAAATGAAATTAAATTATATAAAAATTAGAAATGGATACTTAACATTATGCGACTCCACGTAGAAGACTGAAAGCCAAGGGCAGAGAGGCGGAATTAACAAGTATCATTTCATACTGTTACGAACGTATCTTCTAGAATCGTGGGTGTTTACACAGAATACACATGATAATATCTCGATAAAGATTCATGCTAGCGTTCTAATATTTGTGATATTCGTTATATAATGAAAAATTGTATACAAAATTGTCATTTACGTAAAATAATTGAACATCAATATGCTTTTTCAATGATTTTTTAAAAATTTCATTCGGAAATTAGGTAGTTGTCCAAAAACTCGATTGCATATAAAAACAATAGGGTTTCAATATTCACTAATTCTAATATTCGTATAAAATTTCGTTCGAAACGATTCATTTGTTCTTGAACTATATCATTCACAGATTCCCTCTCTCTCTCTCTCTCTCTCTCTCTCTTTCTCTTTCTCACACACACACACGCACACGCACGAACGTACTCGCCCACGCACTAACGCACTCTACACGCACACGCACTAACGCACTCGACACGCATGCACACACGGCACGCACACACACAACTACACGTAAACAGACATCACCTTAAAAACGTTCGATTCGAGTTAAGGTATAAAACATGCTCTTCCCTTATAAAATGGAATTCTAATCTTCTACCTATCACAATACTTTCCTTATACATTTTACTATGTATATAGGGAATGGAAAAATCGTCTGCTGTAACTAGTTTGTTTATAAATGGAAATAAGAAGCAGTCAAAAGGACACGAAGACGGAAAATTAGAAGGACGGCTGTATTTTAATCGAGACCATATAAATGCTACCCATCAAAATTTCATGAAATCCGGTTCTCCCTTGATGATGAAACAAACACACAGACATATTTTCAATTTTATTTATATTAATAGCAGGGGGGGGGGTTCTATGGAACATAACTTTCATTGTCTAAACAAACTTATTATCTCTCTATTGGCTTAACATTATTAAGACTGTTAAATAACCCCCCACCGACCTACACACATTCCCGATCGTGAGATTTTCTCATTCCATGAGCCTGCCGTCGCACATACTCAGACAAATTAAACTTCTGGGGTATTTGCTTGCCAAATTTCAGAATTCCTCTGATATGGATATTGAATAAAGTAAGGAGTTTTGCGAAAATCGTAATACAGAATTCTTAAGGCATGAAATTAATTACGACATACAGAAAAGCGAGATTTGAAATTTGTTCTGCAATCCTGGAATTTCTGATCTGGGGAATGCCAATAAATACTTTGGAAATTACCAAAGTTTTGACTATGTATATGCGTTTAAATTTTAGAAAAGATCTGTGAAATGGTACTCAGTGTGTCCTGTAAAGTGATGGTATGGCTTCTATATTCTGCACGGCAAGTTGTAGATAAATATATATGCAATTACAAAAATGTTTCATCCATCAATTCTAAAGACGAATATTATTACGTGAAAATCCATTAATATTTGTGCCAGCTATCGTATACGTGAAAAAAAAAGTAAAAATATCTAATTTTTTTAGTTTTACGTGTTAATGTTTGAAAAGCCCAGATCACACGACTGACCCGAAGGCTTAACGTGTTAATGCGTAATGAAATTTTTAGTAATTGGAAAATTTTGGATAGAGGGGCTGTACAAAAAATTAGATTTGAATTCTCTATTTTATTCCCGTTCTATTTAAAACTGCTTAACTCTCCATTTAAAATGTTGTAAGATAAACTGTAATCTTATTCGAAACATTTTTACTTTCTCATACTACAGGATATAGTATCAAGAAAGTATTGCTTTTACAGACATTTTCGATTTCAAGATTTTGATGTCAATATATATTTTACGACCTTCTGAACACGTTTTGAATACTTTTAAAGAGATGTCTGTCTGTCTGTCTGAATATATATATGTGGTCAAATATTTTTGTGTACGCGATAACTGCACAAGCATTAATGGATTTTCTCGAAACATTATATCCGGCTTTGTTGTCGAAAAATTTAGAACTAGATAGAAAAGATTATTGAAATCCTAGTGAAAATTTTGAAATTTTATGTATTCTCAACAAGACAGCAACAAGGTCTTTAAAGACAAGGTCTTTACATGACAAAATTTGACATAATTATGCAAGAAAAGGGTTATTTATACCTCCATGATCACGAAGCATAACAGTTTCAATCATTGTAATAAAAAATAGCCGCGATTGAATTTTTTGTGTTCATGCCGTCTTTGGTCCCCCTTATCGTAATATATTTTCACACCCTTTAAAATGAAGGGTAACATGCTATAATTGTGATCATTTGTTTAACAATATAAATTTTTTATTTTATTTTATTTCAAAATTTACAAGTAACTAATAATTAATAATAATTAAGACGCGGATTTTGATGACCTAAACATTCACTAAAAATGCCCTTAAAATAGTGAAAAAATGCCTTACAAAATGTCCTTTAAGTTTTACATTATTATGAACTTAAAAAAAGAACGACATGAAAAATAAATTTAGTTAATTCATGATACAAATTTCGAAAGTTTTGAGTAAATACAAATAATTTAAATTGTTGCAATAAAAAATTTATATGTATAAATATCTGACTTAAAACTTTTATTATCCTGAACTGCGATAATTTAATTTCCCATGATAACATCGGAATTACATTGAATTATTAGGTGTTTCCTAATGTTCTCAAATGTAAAAGATCTTCCATTGTCGGAATATAAGTTTTTATACCGTGAAATTACCTGTTTGCACCACAAAACGGGAAGAAGTGTTGCGGCCCTGAGGTTTGTTTGTAAAAATGCTAAGACGGGAATTAGCAAAAACAACCATTGCAACAGAAAGTATAGAAAACTAAAAATGAAAAAAAATCCCTAAATACAGGAAATCTTATAAAAATGTTAAACATTGCCTCAAAAATGCTAAAAATGCCCTGAAAATGCTCAAAAATGCCCATAAAAGGGGAAAAAAATGCAGATTTCATCAAAATCCGCGCCTTCATACTACTACTACTATTACTACTAATAATAATTATAATAATGCTACTACTAATAATAATAATGCTGCTAATAATAATAATAATAATAATAATAATAATAATAATAACAAGCTACTTATAAATGGTTTCCGATATGAGAAAATCGTGTTGCGACACACTCTTGTTAATTGGCCAACGGCCGTACCGTGCTGAAAACACCGGTTCTCGTTAGATCACCGAAGTGAAGCAGCATCGGGCGCGGTTAGTACTTGGTGGGTGACCACCTCGGAACGCCGCGTGCTGTTGGCCATCTCGGGTGCGGTATCCCCGTGGTTTGCGCGCTAGATTTGCACGCTGCCACAAATGCCGCCGTGTTCATGCGGAGTACGATCACGTTAAACATGTGGGTCCGTAAGTCCTTCCGAGAGGTTGGTTTTAGGGGAAGGAGGGTACGGTCCCTGTGGATGCCTCCCCCACTGGGTTCCGGTCTAAATTGGGTGGCACTTCCCGGCCGTCCATACAGTTACCTTACACCTTTCTGGTAGGTCGGACGGTCTGGGTCTCAACAACAACAACACTCTTGTTAATTGTAATTGGAAGTATATATCTACGAATAATGGTACAGGAGATGAAAGTCGTTCTAGGACCTTCCAGCACATTTTTTACAGGTCTTTGAATTTAAACAGGCAAAACACTTTTATTCTGTCATAAACACTCAAAATGCTGCCCAAATTTAGGATTGTTGACGCAAATCACGTCCATCCCCCGCTAGTATCAAAATCTGTCCACAGACGCTGTAATTTGCTTTATTTCTATTAGCAAACTTATCGAAAGAGAATTTTAGAAAAAAATCAACGAATACAAAAATCTATTCGCTGAAATAATGAAGAGAAAAATATTTTATTTTGCGGAATGTTATTTTATCAAATGTCAGACGCAATGTTTATATAAGAAAAATGCAGCAGAAAAAAAGTTAACATGCATAAAATAGAAACGTTTTGTGTTTTATACCTTATCGCACGTTTATTTGCATTACAGAATATCAAATGAAACATATAGATATAAAATTTACATTCTATCTGCCGGCTACGCAAATAAAATATACTTTTCATTTCCAGTTTAGACAATTCAGTTAGCTAAATGCCAATGTTTTGCGGTAATTCTGACAGTTGGAAAAAAAGGCTAGGAAACATACATTTGGAAGAAGAGTGATTTATTTAATATGAAAATAATTTTTTAAGCTGATTGAATTGAAAACGTCACATTTTTAAATCTGTGGCTGAGAATTTTAAAACTTTTTAAAATATTTTATGTACTTGTCATGACCTATGTTTCACTTGTCAGTTTGTTTCAATTTCTTTGATGGCATTTGTAACACACTTTCCTACATGCTAAAAAGCTGAAATTTCGTACACAGCTTAATCTGGTTGGACATTTTAACCTATTAAAATTCGGCGAATCCCCGTTAAAATCCAGCATATTTTTTTTTGCCAAATGTCCAGCAAAAATTCCATTGTTTTAAGATAGATAAAAATGAGTCTATTCAGCTTCGCTTATACACATCCATCAAATCATTTCACTAGTTTAAAAGTATTTGCTTTTAAATTCAAAAGTTTTCAAATTATGTATAACTTCCGACCTCCCTTTAAATTGTAGATGTTTAACTTGCATAGTGTTAGGAAGTAGTGGGTGTATAAGCAGGATGCAAGAGCGAGTCCAAGCTTCTGGATTAACATGCGTTTGTTCATAAGCACAACGTAAACAGGAACAATATACAAGCTAACAGCACTTAAATGATCCAATAATTTCACAGAATAAGCGATATTATTCTCAAAATACTGACGAAAATTATTTCACAAAACAGCCGCTACTATTCTCAAAACATTGACAAAAATCATAATCCAATGTAACTCGTGTCACAGCAATTCGTCAACTCCACTCCAAAGGAGGGATGAGGCTTTTTATTGTCTCTCAATAGAAACTTCTGGAAATCTGTCCATATCTCCTGGACTAATCGGTATTTCATTAAGTTTCTGGAACATTTAAGAGATCGCTAAATTGGCAATAAATTGCCAGTTCTGACAACCCTTCTTCTAACTGGAAAATCCTGGCAACCCTGGTCTCGCGTCATCCTCATATCATGGACTATGTTTTCGAGATGGCGAATCGTCTGGCTCGAGATGGCGAATCGATGGCGAATCGTCTTTCGATCGTCTGGCTTTCGAGATAGACGAAAGAGAAGGAGCGAAAGGGAATATTGCGCGTTTGCAAGAATATGGAAGCCGCCCAGATGACTGTAAAACCAGGTAGATAAAAAGTTTCTATAATGTTAAATTTGATTGATGAAGCTGCATGTACAATAATTTTGAATTAACAAGAGCACAGCAGGTTTACTTTATTTATTCATTTATTTTTATTTTTTTTGCAGTAATTAAATTGTTGTATAAATATCACAGTCCTACAAAAAATATTGTATTTGAAAGATACATTTATTTTCTTGTATATATAAAATGTAATGAAAGGGTGGACTGCTTTGTGACACAATTGAAACTTCTATAAAAATCTTGTGAATATGGAGATTAGACCGAAAGTTTGATAAGGGATATAATTATATTTGCAATAAATAACAAATAATTGCAGAAACGTCATTTGCGGGAAAATGATTTGAAATCATCCAAGGTAATTGACATGCATTGAGAGGATGAAACTAATAAACCGCAAATAAAGGTTCTTCAAAAAGAAGATAATTGTGCTGTAAAAATAAGTAACCTTAAATGAATTCCGTATGTATAAAACGTGATATGAATGTACCTAAAATGAATTCAAGGTTGTCAAAGGATAGTTCTGCGTTGTATTTAAATAAATACTTGATATGTGGATGTAATGCATAAATTCAAACACGTTATGACATACGGAAAAGACTTTTCCGATGTACCGTAAAATGAATCTTTTTGTGGAAATGTGTAAAAGTAGAAATGCTGAAATGGAAGAAAAATCTGTTACTGTGAAAATAATACACGTCGTTAATGCAGTATGATAAAACTCAAATAATACATGAGTTGGAATGGCGCTAAACTGTAAAAGGGAATGGCTATCATATTTATTTGATTTTGATTCTGGCGCAAAAGTAAAAATATTACCGTATGAACGAATGAATCAAACGAAAAATGTTAGAAAAACTCCAGCTTATTGGAAGCAGGCATCATATTCTGGTCACACAATTAAAATAAAAGGCAATTTATAATGGAACAGTTGTTATGGTTCCTGATAATTATGATAATACATATATAAATGCAAAACTAACACAATGGCAGACGATAATTAACTGAATATTTCAGAAATCAAGCTGGAATTTTCATGAAAGTCAGTAATTATGGCCTTTCTTATCAGTTTGCTGAAATTATCACCAAAGTAGCTGAAAAAAAATAGCATATGTTGCAGAATATTTTACAGTGTAGCTAGAAGTAAGATAATAAAATGACTTGTCAATCATGATAATTTTCGCCATTCCTTGATTAGAGGCATTTAAGATATTTGGTACTATAAGTAATCCAATTAATTAAACTATCAGGTACAGAAAGCAAGACAAAATTCTGCATAAATATCAAGATATACAGCTGCGGAGAAAAAACCCGTCTCACCTCTTGTTATTCGAGCATCGTTCATCGTAGAGCAAATTTAGAGATATCATTCGATTAGGAATAACGTTCTCTAAAATTCTTGTGTTTAAGATTTGTATAAGTGGCCGTCTTTATATTGAAACACGCACAAATTTTGAAATTTCCAATGGCGGCACCCGAGTTTGACAACATTTCGAATCCAGAGCAAAATTCAACCTCCGATACCGAATTTGATATCATCTGGATGACTCGTTTCTGAGTTAGGAGTATGTAAAGTTTTGATCTCCTAATGTTAATTTAGTTTCTCAGACTTTTATTTATATCTTCAGTATATAATTATCATCTTCTCACTCTGATTTTTTTTTTGTATTAAGTTATTACTAAGAGACTCAGACAAAATTACGTAATTTTTAATTTATTTTAAAATAATATTTTGCATGAAATATGAAATTAATATTTGAAAAATATGTATAGGAACCTAGGTATATTTTGATGAAAATCGATTCACAAGATTTTTCATATGATTATGCAAAATTTCAGTTGTTCACTTCCCGTATTTCTTTCACCTTGTTTACATGTTCATCAACAGGATGATTTCAGGGGTCGTATATTAGTTGAATAAAAAAGAATTAGTTTGTAAAAGATTGGAAACAGAAAAAGACTGAAATACTATAGTGACTAGTATTCTAGGCACTGTAGTTATAACAACAACCAATGACCAGTTAGACAAAACATCTATACGTTGAACTAATCGCAGGAATATTCGAATCTTTGGCATATTTGATTGCTATTACAATGTATTGATCCATCATTTGTGTGGTTCATCCGTTAATACGACCATTTAAAAATCTTATGAGATGGTTATTGAAGAGGGTTTTACGTTCTCAAATATTAGATGAGATATCAGAATAAACCAGTAACTTATTACTTTTCTTATATACAATGATGTATAAGGAAAGTATTGTGACGGGGTCGAAAATTTGAATTCGAATTTTCGACGAGAGAGCACGTTTCAAGCATCCCTGATCAAGAATCGAACATTTTTGAAGTGATGTCTGTGTGTGTGTGTGTCAGTGAGTTTGTGGAGACGATAACTGACGAACGAATGGACGGATTAGAACGAAATTTGGTATAAAAATTACAATCTATAAACACTGGAAGTCTATTGTTTTTATACGCAATCGAATGTTTAAAACTCCCCCTAAATTTCCGAGTGAAATTTTGAAAAAATCGTCAAAACATCAAAACCACTAATAAAGTTACGCAAATAGACGCATTCTTGTGTAATTTTTCATTAGAAAACGATTGACATAAATTTTAGAACGCTAACATGAACCGTTCTCGCGATATTACACATTTTTCAAAAAAAAAAATTATCAAAAAGTCATATAAAATAAAAAAAAATATTTCCTATTGAGAAACATGTTAACTTTTCATATGTAATACCATGCGATAAATTAGGTGACATCATTCTCGTGGATCTAGCTAGTTCCATTCATGAAAAAAGACACTTTGAATAATACTTTTGTATTTGAAAGCCAATAGTCATTTATCTGCTGTAAAAATAACTTATTTCTCCGTCCATAACGCTTGGCGAGATTTTGGCGACGAATTTGGTGGGATGGCGCTAACTTGACGACTTTCTTCAATGTTGCTAAATTAACGAAAAACTCGCCAAATGGATAAAAATGACGCTAAATCAATGAAAATGACGACTCGTTGACGAAAATTCAATATCTTGGAAAGAATATAAATTTCTACTATAAAAATAATCTATTTTTTTTTTTGCTATAAAAGTACTAAATTCATTGCATTATATAAGGAAAGTCATGTGCTGCCCACATCAGATTTTTCAATAAAATAGAAAAATGACCCACTTTATTGGAGCAATCGTTGTCAATCAATGAAATCAGGCCCTAAAATTATGGTTTTCAATATGAAGCTGACCCCTGAAAATTTCCCATTTTGGGATATTCAATATCTCCTGATATAAAGACAGGAACAGGGCGAAAATTTTTATTTGGCCTAATTTCGGGGCCTAAAATTCATTTAGGATGACAAAATGGGGTATTGCCATTGAAAATGTCAAAATTTGTACTCATTCAGATTTGAAGACGGCCCCTTATGTAAATTATATGTTCATAAATTTATTGAGGCTGTTATTCCTAATCGAATGTTATCTTTAAGTTTGCTCTACAATGAACGATGCTGGACTAACAAGAGTTAGGGCGTTATTCTTTTTTCGCAGCTATACACTGATGTTTAAAATTTAAGCATGATTCGGGAAACTTACAAGGTAATACTGTAATTTAAAGGATTAATGCAAAAAGAACAGCTAAAATTTGCATGTAAATTATCACTAGCTTAAACCAATCTCTTCGCACATGCAAATGTTATCAGTTAACGGTATATGCGCAAATAAGAAACGTATACTGCAACTCCATATGTAACGCAAGCAGAACAGCTGAAATTTGCATGTAAATTATCACTAGCCTATGCCAATCTCTTTGCACATGCAAATGTTATCAGTTAACGATATATGTGCAAATAAGAAGCGTATACTGCAACTCCATATGTAACGCAAGCAGAACAGCTGAAATTTACATGTAAATTATCACTAGCCTAAGCCAATCTCTTCGCACATGCAAATGTTATCAGTTAACGGTATATGCGCAAATAAGAAGCGTATACTGCGACTCCATATGTAACACAAGCAGAACAGCTGAAATTTGCATGTAAATTATCACTAGCCTAAGCCAATCTCTTTGCACATGCAAATGTTATCAGTTAACGATATATGTGCAAATAAGAAGCGTATACTGCAACTCCATATGTAACACAAGCAGAACAGCTGAAATTTACATGTAAATTATCACTAGCCTAAGCCAATCTCTTCGCACATGCAAATGTTATCAGTTAACGGTATATGCGCAAATAAGAAGCGTATACTGCGACTCCATATGTAACACAAGCAGAACAGCTGAAATTTGCATGTAAATTATCACTAGCCTAAACCTATCTCTTCGCACATGCAAATGTTAACGGTACATTTAACATGCAAATGTTAACAGCACATGCAGTTAACGGTATATGCGCAAATAAGAAGCGTATACTGCGACTCCATATGTAACACAAGCAGAACAGCTGAAATTTGCATATAAATTATCACTTGCCAAAACCAATCTCTTCGCACATGCAAATGTTATCAGTTAACGGCATATGCGCAAATAAGAAGCGTATATTGCAACTCCACATGTAATGCAAGCAGAACAGCTGAAATTTACATGTAAATTTTGACTAACCTAAACCAATCTCTTCGCACATGCAAATGTTATCAGTTAACGGTATATGCGTAAATAAGAAGCGCATATTGCAACTCCATAAGTAACGCAAGCAGAATAGTTGAAATTTACTTGTAAATGATCACTAGTTTAAACCAATCTCTTCGCATATAAAAATTTATCAGTTAACGGTATATGCGCAAATAGGAAGCGCATATTGAAACTCTATAAATGAAACTGATGGTAGTGGGCATGTCTAGTTTAGCACTAGTTTCTTGCAATTCACGTAAAAAGGGACTTAGGAATCTATTATGGTATAAAGACCTGTGGCGATTGTGCGTCGCCGGGCCCCGAACCAGGGACCTGTTGCATTGTAGACCGACATTATAAGATCGAGCAAAAGCTAGCTTCCCCTCGGTTATTATAATTCGGGTACAGGTTCCAAGCATCTTTGATCAGATGTCTTTGCTGCCGCACTCGGGTACAGGTTCCAAGCATATTTGATCAGATGTCTTTGCTGCCGCAGACCCCCAGCTTGACATTTTCTGAGAGGAAGAATCATTGGAATGATTGAATGCACTAAACTGACAGGTAATTGTTCATTTGTGTAACGTATTTCATTAAAATTAAATTAATACGCAACTAAATAAATATTTCAACAGATTATTTTTTACTCTAACGATACCCTAGACCTACCTCTTCAGTGACCTCAGGGGATCGCGACTTACATTTTGAGAAACTCTAGTCTATGACAACATATTTCTCCATTTTGACCTTTACCCTATTTAATTGGTCTCTTTTATTTTCTCAATTTAGCATCCATAATTCTGGATGTTTTATTTTAGTTTTACCGCTTCCATATCTTTTTAATTTTATTAAATTCATTCTCCTTTCTCTCACTAGATGGCACAACTAATGCTGTATGTAGTTGATAACATGGGGATAGGTCCATTTCGCCAGCCCCGCCCATCTCGAGTTTAAACTTCAAATTAGGCTCAATCGTTAGTGCATCGTTAGTGCACGTTAGTGCACGTAAGCATTTCGTTAGTGCACAGCCCCCTCTTCAGGTATTACAAAAAATAAAAATAACATGGGCGGGGCTGGGGAAATGGCCTCCCCACACACCCACCTCGAATTATAAGTTCAGATTAGGCTCAATCGTTAGTGCACGTTAGTGCACGTATGCATTTCGTTAGTGCACAGTCCCCCCTTCAGGTGCTGCGAAAATAAAGATAACATGGGCGGGGCTGGGGAAATGGCCTCCCCACCCACCCACCTCGAATTATAAGTTCAGATTAGGCTCAATCGTTAGTGCATCGTTAGTGCACGTTAGTGCACGTATGCATTTCGTTAGTGCACAGTCCCCTCTTCAGGTGCAACGAAAATAAAAATAACATGGGCGGGGCTGGAGAAATGGCCTCCCCACCCACCCACCTCGAATTATAAGTTCAGATTAGGCTCAATCGTTAGTGCACGTTAGTGCACGTATGCATTTCGTTAGTGCACAGTCCCCCTTCAGGTGCTGCGAAAATAAAAATAACATGGGCGGGGCTGGGGAAATGGCCTCCCCACCCACCTCGAATTATACGTTCTGATTAGGTTCCATCGTTAGTGCACGTTAGTTCACGTATGCATTTCATTAGTGCACCCCCCACCCCCTAAGTAATACAAAAATAACGTGCTGGGGGAACGGCCCATCAGCCCACTTTCAATTTCCTAACTATCCAAATTTCGAATTCTACGTACGTCCCTGATGTGCACCCCCCAATTAATACAAAAATAACATGTGCGTGGCTGAGGAAATAGGGGGGGGGGGGAATGGGGAAGATTTAGCTAACTGGTTTCTCATTTTTTACAATGTAACTGTAACGTTATCAAAATTAACCAACATCCCCAAGTCTGATTTACTTTACATTTCCCAATTTTTATAAAAAATTATTTGTAGACTATTAGGCCTTTGAACGTGTTAAAAGAAATTTTGTAGTAAATTGTAGAACCTGAAATATAATATAAAAGAATTTAGTAAAAATAATACACTTTACGAAATGGTCCAGAATTTACAATAAACATTCGTAGCATTATAAATGATGATATAAAACTGCAATTTATATCATCAAAAAATTTATATCATTCCAAAATAAAAGCAAAAACATGAGAGGCTATCATAACACAATTAATGTAATATATAATTCTTGAAATGAATATAAACGCCTACTTAAGAATGCTATCATTTCGGATATGTAAAACATGAATCGTTTTTATTCTGTGTATACCAAAATTTGGCATTTTTGAACTTCAGTATTTATCCTTACGAGTTAGATGGAATTGGAGAGATCATCCACTCTCTCCCACACATTGTTATGCAGACGAAAGCAATGACCGATCGCATTGGACATTTTTGCTGACGGAGCCAGGAAACTAATCTCAATTGGTATTTCTTACTACCTTGATTCAATATATGTGGGACTGATGATAATGGTATGTTGATATCCAAGTTGAAATGGGATGGATGGTCATTGTTCACGTAACAATTCTAAAAAAAATATGAGACTTAAAATTATAATGTATTTTAGTAATTCCTCCACAGATGTTGCATTTTATGTTTGGATTTAACACACTGTGTAACGCATCTTGAAAATAATCCATGTTGTTGTTACGTAAAGAAAAACTAATGACAATTTTAGCAAAGTTATTGGTAGCATTACAACTAAAACTTTCCAAGCCAACGGCCGTACCGTGCTGAAAACACCGGTTCTCGTTAGATCATCGAAATCAAGTAGCATCGGGCGCGGTTAGTACTTGGGTGGGTGACCACTTGGGAACACCGCGTGCTGTTGGCACATTTCGGGCGGGGTACCCCGGTGGTTTGTGCGCTGGATTTGTACGCTGCCACAACTGCCGCCGTGTTCATGCGGAGTGCGATCACGTTAAACATGTGGGTCCAAAAGTCCTTTCGAGAGGTTGGTGGTAGGGGAAAGAGGGTACGGTCCCTGTGGATGCCCCCGCCCCACTGGGTTCCGGTCTAAATTGGGTGGTACTTCCCGGCCGGTTACCTTACAGCTTTCTGGTAGGTCGGACGGTCTGGGTCTCAAACAAACAAATTAAAACATTCCACTTTTTCGGTAGCACTTTAAAAATCTTTAAATAATTTCCTTAATAAATATTTTGCAGTTGTGGCTGCGTTTACATAAATGAGATCCGCATTTTTTTTAAATTGGTCTCCTTTAAAATGGTTAAGTAAGATAGCAGCCCGTTTTCTATATGTTTGAACTGTGATACCATCACGCACCCCACTACGAATTAATTCAACAAGTAATTCTTTTGTATAGTTATAAAAAACTCCGAATATTTTTCACTATCTGCATAGGCTGCGAATAATATTTGAATAATGGAATCAAATGCACAGGTATTGCTGAACGTATGATGCTTTCCATCAATATTAATCGACTTCAAACCTAACGAATTGGAATTTTTGAGAATGCCAAGAACTTTATTTTTAGCTTTACTGTTTCTGTTACATGTCGATATAGATGGATCCGAGTCTAAGTAGTTTCTGCGCTTCCGTTTCTTTGCTGTAGCTAAACCGCGCCAATTCTCTAAAGAATAGTTTTTCTTAATTTCTTCTTGTTCCGGTGGATGCGGGGGACTGCTATGCTCATGCCTCTTAGGGTCTGGAAAAAGATGATGGCTGCTATCGCATTCCTGTTCTATTGATGAAAGACAATTATTTCTGTTTTTATGTTCCTTCTTTAGTATAAAAATAATCAACAATTCATCTTTGTCATCGCCTGTTTTGTCGTTTCTGTATGTTTCTTTAGCACCAATCAAGTTTATAGCTCCAAGAATGGAATCTATAATTTCAGGAATAAATTTATCAACATGTATTGGCAAATTCACGTGATGAAAGACACGATTTTTCAAGTCGTTGAACATGCTTTCTGATGAACAACTTGATTCGGTTGCTTGGTCATAATTGAAAATATTATTCATCACGGTACCCATATTGGTAAAAGACGGCAAAAATCTAACAATTTGTTTGCTAACGTAGGGTATAATGGAGATTGTCTCTATCTCCTGTACAGCACTGTGCTTCCTCCTTACAACTTTTATATATTTTCATTTTTGTATTACTTGAGGGGGGGGGTGCACTAACGAAATGCATACGTACACTAACGATTGAGCCTAATCTGAACTTATAATTCGAGGTGGGTGGGTGGGTGGGGAGGCTATTTCCCCAGCCCCGCCCATGTTATCTTTATTTTCGCAGCACCTGAAGGGGAGACTGTGCACTAACGAAATGCATACGTGCACTAACGTGCACTAACGATGCACTAACGATTGAGCCTAATTTGAACTTATAATTCGAGATGGGTGGGTGGGGAGGCCATTTCCCCAGCCCCGCCCATGTTATCATTATTTTCGCAGCACCTGAAAGGGGGACTGTGCACTAACGAAATGCATACGTGCACTAACGTGCACTAACGATGCACTAACGATTGAGCCTAATCTGAACTTATAATTCGAGGTTGGTGGGTGGGGAGGCCATTTCCCCAGCCCCGCCCATGTTATCTTTATTTTCGCAGCACCTGAAGGGGGGACTGTGCACTTACGAAATGCATACGTGCACTAACGTGCACTAACGATGCACTAACGATTGAGCCTAATCTGAACTTATAATTCGAGGTTGGTGGATGGGGAGGCCATTTCCCCAGCCCCGCCCATGTTGTCTTTATTTTCGCAGCACCTGAAGGGGGGACTGTGCACTAACGAAATGCATACGTGCACTAACGTGCACTAACGATGCACTAACGATTGAGCCTAATCTGAACTTATAATTCGAGGTTGGTGGGTGGGGAGGCCATTTCCCCAGCCCCGCCCATGTTATTTTTATTATTTGTAATACCTGAAGAGGGGGCTGTGCACTAACGAAATGCTTACGTGCACTAACGTGCACTAACGATGCACTAACGATTGAGCCTAATTTGAACTTTAAACTCGAGATGGGCGGGGCTGGCGAAATGGACCTCATGGGGATAGTTTCCATAGAATGGGTCAATGAAAAATGTCATAGAATGATGATAAATAGAAAATGTTGAGATTACGCCTGGTGCTCTGTTTTGGACAACTGCTCCGTGGATAGCTCATTTGACATGTAGACCATGACTTAACTGAAGATGAAGAAAACCCATAAAAAAAACGTGCTTCTGAAACGATCGTCCGCTATTAACATTTTATTTATGACCCCTTCTACTATTCAATTTTTCTCGTGCACGAAATCACATTTGGTATTTACAATTAAATAAATTGCAACAATTAACTTCAAACATTCTATTATTTGAAAACTTTACATACTTTGCAAATTAATCTTCTCAACATCCACAGGGCATCAGTTTATTTGGTAAAATAACTTACCCTATGAGAATAGATTTATATTAAATCTATTGTTTTGTATAGCACATAAAAATTTATAAAGGTGAAAACAATAGACTTTTTTAGAGCGTTTCAAAAAGAAAAAAATATTTATGGTGGTCGTGGGAAATCATCCTTATGAATAAGAAGTTGGTTGTGAGTGGGGAAAGTTATTGAATTAGGCAAAAAGCATTATTAAAAACTTACAATTTATTTTATCATTTCGGTTTTTATTTCCACACACTTCTGTTAATGATTTATTATATAGTAAGGAGAGTATAAATACCGTCTTAATTATGTTCAGCTGAAATTGCAAAGAATTTGTGATCAGCACGTAGAATTCCCTAGACCCACATTCAGTATTTTTTCTCACTTTCTTTATCTATATACCTAAAATTAAGTTTTATTGTATAATATAACACATAAAATGTATACTTACTTTAATTGCTCAGAATTTGTAGTTTCAAAACATTTCCTTTTCGTCTGTCGAATATATTTTGAGTAGACCGGGCACAAAAATCAGAAGAAAAAACAGAAATATTTCGCGAATGGTTTATCATGTAATAATATAAGGTTGGTTTTATTCATTGTCATTAAATATTTCATATAAAACGAGCATGTAATTATTGCATTTGCACATATATATAAAATAAATTGAAAATCTGTCTGTATGCGTGTGTTTGACTCATCATTACGGGAAACCGGCTCCACCGAAGTTTGTGAAATTTTGTGGATAACCTTGGCCCCACCTAAACCTTAATAGCCCCACCTAAAACTTAATCTATGAAATTAGTCTTAATTTAGTCTCTAATTTAGTCTTAAAACTTAGTCAATTTTCGAGTTTCTAGGACCAGGGGTTGTCCAGATATTAATAAAAAACTCACCGTTAAACCTTCCCATAGACATAACATTATGCAGACGATATTTTCCCGCAAATTTATTTGAAGAAAGCGATATCATGTCGCTTAGCAATAGATTTAAATCCAATGTGTTTATGCAGTAGATACTTTATTAAATCTTTTCCGATTTAAATAATAAAGAAATGTATATATATATTTTATCAAAATTGCATTTTTGACTAGATTATATCAATTACAGCCTTCAGGTTTAAAGATTACGAAGATCATTGATATTTTCAATTTCTCACGTTATCTGTTTTATTTTGGTAAAATTTTTGGAACTCATTGTAGTACGGGTACTAATCCGCGAACAGTTTTTCTACTAATACACGACATTTTTTTCAGCCATACATCCAGGGACAGGGGGGGGGGGCTTCGCCTCCCCAGAGACACTTAATGTTAACCTAGTTTCTATTTATGTGACATCATGTAGATATATTTAAATAGGGCAAATAGAAAACTTGCCCTTCCCTAAAGTTTAATTCATCCCCTGGCCAAAAAGTCCTGAAAGAAACATCGTACATGAGTGTATCTTCTAATCTACAATAATATAAGTAGTTGTACAGGTATATATATCTCCATATACAATTTCAGCGCTTTTATTTTGGCATATATTGATTCAATTTCTTATTTTTTGCAAATATGTTTACAAAATGAACCAGGATATATTAGTCTTCAGATCTGCCTGTAAAGATAATTTTGTATAGCGCGAATTGGTATTCTTAAACTTCTTCTTAGGAGCATTAATTTAAATAGTTTAATATAATGCCCTGAATAATAATGTCATGTAGCATACTATAGGAATATACAAATGATTTTGAATTTTAAATTTCTTTATGTTATATATACCATAAGAAGAACGGACATACTGCTAGTATGCAATATTTTTTGTCGTGAATGACATTTATGGTCGGAAATTGGAACGTTGCAAAAAATGGATGCTAATATATTGCTAAACCTAATAGATACAATTTATATTTGTTTTCTCGGTAATAGTGTACGATATATGAATATACAGAAATAATTTCAATATTTTAATAGTTTGAACATTTTTTCCTCAAAAAAAAAATTTCCGTGTATATTTCGGTTTCACTTTGCTAACTTTCATTCGGAATATTTTTCGATCTGTAACGATATAAATCATAACCGAGAAAACGTTTTCGGGGGAAAATCAGTTTCTATAAAAATAATTTATTTTTACAAAGTTTTCATTGCTTACGAACAATTGTCTTGTCAAGATTCAGAAGTTAAAAAAATTTCTGGTTTACTTTCCCTGCATTACATCTGTATAGGAAAGGTATTGTAACAAAGTCGAAAATTCATATTCGAGTTTTCAACGGAAGAACGCGTTTCGAGCATCCCTGAACTTGAATTGAAGATTTTTGAAGTGATCTCAGTGTTCGTGAGTGAGTCTGAAGGTGTGTGTATATATGCGTGCACATATGCGTGTGTGTGTGTGTTAGTGTATGTATTTATGAGTCTCTGGATGCGATATCTTACGAACGACGGGGTTGTAACGGGATCGAAAATTCGCATTCGAGTTTTCGTCAGTTTAAATCATCTCTAAACTCGAATCAAATACTTTTTAAGTGATGCTTGTGGTTATGTGTGTGTCCGTGAGTCTGTGGATGCGATATCTCACGAACGAATGGAGTTTTGCAAGCGAAAGTTTGTACACATATTAATATTTATGAATACTGGTACCCTACTGATTTTAATCTCATTCGAATGTTCGGAAAACACCCCCAAATTCGAGAGTTCGTTTCAAGTATCCCTGAACACGAATTAAACATTTTTGAGTTGATGTCTGTGTGTGTGTCAGTGAGTCTGTGGAGACGATATTCCACGAATGAATCAAGCAATTCCAACGAAATTTAGTACAAAAGTTACAATCAGTGAATACTGGAAGCCTATTGTTTTTAAATGCAATCGAATGTTCAGAACAATCCCAAATTTTGAAATGGAATTTTGAAAAAATCATCAGACCCCTTAATAATGTTACGTGAATGATCATCTATATATGTAATTGTGAATTGGAAAACTAATGACACAAACTTTAGACCGCTAGCCGCTGAACCGTTCTCAAGATACTGCACATTTTTAAAATAAATTCTATTGTAGAATGTGTAAATCCATCAAAAACTCGGATTTTAATTTTGACAACATTTTAGTATACTTTCCCTATACATTACTATGATGGATTGGGGAATAAACGCGCGAGCAAATGCTTTACCGATATATACATTTGTATATGAGTGTAGCATGATTAAATAAT
Organism: Amaurobius ferox; assembly: GCA_951213105.1. NCBI lineage: Eukaryota > Metazoa > Arthropoda > Arachnida > Araneae > Amaurobiidae > Amaurobius > Amaurobius ferox. The sequence continues at coordinate 91,246,784 of OX578154.1, forward strand.
GATAATAAGACTGCACAGTAAAAATAGTGAAAAAAAAAAGAAAGTAAAATTAGAGTAATGTGCGTCTGTCTGTGGTCGATATCTTGTGTACACTATAACTGCTACAAATATTATTGGATTTTCACGAAACATTATATCTGGCTTTTATTGTCGAAAAATCAAGAACCAGAATGAGGTTTTTAAAATTCGATTATGACATCGAAATTTATTCGAAATTTCATATTTTCTTAGCATGGCAGTATAAGTCAAATTTGACATAATTATTGATAAAGGGGGTTATTTATGGCTTAATATACACAACACTTATCAGTTTTAATCGTTGTAGTAAAAATAGCCGAGATACAATTTTTGTGCTTATGATGTCATTTGCCTCCCCCCGCCCTCCCCCCCTCCGAGTACATTGTCAAACTTGGAATCAATCAAAGGACTTTTCCAAGTCCTCTAACATGAAGAATAACATTCTGTAATTGTGATAACTTTGGACTAACAATACAGATTTTTTAAATATTTTCTTGTAAAATTTGCTAAAGAAAAAATAAACTCACTATTTACTGAAAAATGGAATCTAGTGTGAGAAATTTGAGTTGAGTCACACACCTGTTAGATCAAATTTTTGCTTGCAAAATTTGTAGAAAATAAAAATAAAAAGAAAGAGAAAATAAAGAAAGAGAAAGAAAAAGAAAGAGAAAATAAAGAAAGAGAAAGAAAAAGAAAGAGAAAATAAAGAAAGAGAAAGAAAAAGAAAGAGAAAATAAAGAAAGAGAAAGAAAAATAAAGAGAAAATAAAGAAAGAGAAAGAAAAAGAAAGAGAAAATAAAGAAAGAGAAAGAAAAGAAAGAGAAAATAAAGAAAGAGAAAGAAAAAGAAAGAGAAAATAAAGAAAGAGAAAGAAAAAGAAAGAGAAAATAAAGAAAGAGAAAGAAAAGAAAGAGAAAATAAAGAAAGAGAAAGAAAAAGAAAGAGAAAATAAAGAAAGAGAAAGAAAAAGAAAATGTAACAAACTCCTTTAAAATGGATTCTGGTGTAAGAAGGTCCAGTTTTGAGTACTCCAATTAATTTAGGAAAATTTTTGCTTTATTGTTTCCACTGATTGAGCGTATAAATATAAATTAGTAACGTTTTGAAAAGTCTGTTAATTAAGATAAACAAATGTTAGTAAATGAAGTAAAGTATTGTGAAATGTATTATTTTGCTCTCCTTTTTGGTGCTTATCTTAAATATATCATATTTTTGATTTTAAACTGAATTTTACATCGACGTGAAATGGAGTTTTATATAACCCGTTTACAGCAGAATTTGCAATAAAGTTCAACATTCAATATTTATACGCAATGAATTTTTAGAAAGCAGCCTTGCATAGAAAAGGCGCATACAGTGTCCGATTAATTTTATTTTTTATTTCACATTGCATTTTATCCATTGTGAATTGTTGAACGTACACCGATAAAAAATATTTTCGGTAATTTATAAGAGGACAACATTTAACTCGAAGTTCTTATATTCGTTTTATTGTGTTTCCTAATGACAAATTTTATACGGAAAACCCGGATAATTTCCTAATATGTAAAGAAAGTGACTTTGGGCAAAATCAATTATAAGCTGAATCAAAACGTAAAATGCAGTGTAAATAAAAATAAGTAAGCATATGTACAGTTTCGGAAATCATTAGATTTCCTTCTTCAGTAGAGGGAATCACTAGATTTTCTTCTCCAGGAAAGCCTAGACCTGTACGTCCAAATAAACTGAGACGAAGCCGGTCAAACAGAAAATGACCAAACGACAAAATCCAATATAGTGGCGACACCGTATGTGACGCAAGGAAATTAAAATGAAAATAGATGGAAAATATAGGAAATATGAACTTAAGATTTAAATAAAACAAAAAAATTAATCATGCTTAAAGCATTGATTATGAAACACTTTCTAAATGAAATGAAATTTTATTTAAACATCTCTAAAGTGAGATACATACAGCTCCGATATACACTGCTCACAACTGAAATCGCAACACCATAAAGCTGTAGGTGTAGCTTTATGTAAATCAGGCAATGAAAACAGCAAGACGAGATATACAAATGATCACAGTTTCGTTACGCATAGTGACGTAAAACCTTGCCGAGCAGCATAAAAGCGTCAGGTCGAAAAGGAGCGATTTCACAGTTAAATTGTAGCGTCATTGGTTTCAGGTTGTAAAAATCTTCCCAGTATGCCAAGAGTATGTCGACGTACCGAATATGTTCAGTTGTCGTCATCAGAAAGGGCAGCAAATCATTGTTTCACGTGAGGGTGGATTGGGCCTTCTAAGGATCGCTGAACTATTGGGTCGTGAATTGAGCACAGTTCAACGGTGTGTGTTACGGTTCGTGAGAGACAATGAACGGCACGAAGATCAGGTAGTGGAGTTTTCAGCTGTACCACACCACATAAAGATCTTATTCTTCTAAGAAGCGTTGCCAGGGGCCATTTACCACAGCAACCGTGTTACAACGACATTCATCCCACACTACAGGTAACGTGGTTTCGACGCAAACAATTCGAAACCGTTTGGAAGACGCAGGACTCCCAGGTAGACGACCTTTTCGATACCTACTGTTTCAACGTCTTCACCGGTTACTTCGCTTCTAGTGGTGTCAAATGAGACGCAATTGGTCGAGAGAATGGCAAAACATTCTGTTCACGGATGAATCATGATTCTGGTTTAGCATGCCAGATGGCCGTACTCGCGTATGGCGGCGCATTCAACAACGCCATCCGGAAGCTTTATCTATGAGTCGCCACACAGCTCCCTAAATGGTACCATGGTTTAGGGTTGCACAACATTTTGTGGATGATCACATTTGGTCCACGTTTCTGGCAGTATCACGGCACAACGCTCTGACATTGTAAAACCTGTGGTATAACCATATCTGTCAATCAGGCCTGAACTAATTTTTCAGCATGTTAGTGCCAGGCCACGTACTGCACGGGTAACTATGAATTGTTTACTAGGTTTTGAGGCCTTGGCCAGTCCGGCCACTCAAAAAACTGCTGCAAGCCTTAGGGCCAGTCGAGTGGCCTGGGCCTTTAGGCCTTGGCCAGCATATTATCCGAATTTGTCGCCAATTGAGCATATCTGGACATCAGCCGCCGATTAAGAGAACTCCCAATTCCAGCAAACCATGTTCAGGTACAAGTCCAATTGCATGCTTCGGGGAATGCCATCCCTTAGCACACCATTTACCATCTCATTGAAAGGATGCCTCGTCGTATTCAATCCTTTATAGCCGCTCGTGGTGGGCCTATTCCATATTGATCGAATGTTCAGATTGCAAAGTTGCATGCTTTCATTTTCTAGATATGATTTTTTGATCATTTGCTCATCTCCATGTTACAATTACATTCTATAAAATTTCAAAAGGATACATCAATTTCTTCATGGTGTTGCGATTTCAGTTGTGGGCAGTGTATTTTAAATTATCACAGTACTACAATAATTTATTATACTTGAACACTTAAAACTGAATTTTATTCAAATGACGTCAACGAAATATAAATCGTCTGGCACTCTACGTAAAAGCAATGGATATTTCATTCATATCACTTTTATTCTAGACTCCAGAGTTAAGTAATTTTGCGAGAAAAAAATCAGTAATTCTTATAGAACTCATCTTAGAGCTTGATGTATTTACATTCTGATACGTTAAAATAAGGTTTCGTTGTAGAAATAATTAAAGCTTGATGATCAAAAATATTGTAACTCAAAAATATTGTAATTTCGTTGGCGCAGAACATAGATGCATAAAAAACATGCAAAAATTAAGCAGTTTTAAGATGGATGCAGCAACAAATATAAATTTAAAAGAATTTTGAAAATCACGATTTTTACAATGGGGAAAAAGATAGATGCCACATTTTACTTTGAAGTGGGTCGCGTGATCTCTTCATATAATATGGGTGCAATTATTATTTTAATTTTTATTTAAAAACCTACCGAGCATACTTAGAAATATTTTTATATATTTTATGGGATAATTTGAATATTTCCTAAAATTTCCGAAACAATTTGTGAATTTTTAGTTCACTGAAAAAATGTTTGAAAAATTCGGTCCCATAGGATTCAATGTATTTCACTACTATAACCCGGGTTCAAGCCAAACCTAATTGGGTGATATTATTCATTTAGATTCCCACATATTCCACATACCGTCTCAACAATATACTAATATTTCATTTTGATAAAGTCATTTTTACGGCAGTTATCGTGCGAACGTACAGACAGACAGACAGAATGCAAAAAATCATAAACACTTTTCATCTACGTTGGAGTGTTTATGACTTTGATGTGAAAGTGTTTATGACTTTGTGAAAGTGTTTATGACTTTGATGTGAAAGTGTTTATGACTTTGATGTGAAAGTATTTATGACTTTGATGTGAAAGTATTTATGACTTGAATAAAATGCAAAATATGTGAACTTAACGTGCAATAAGAGGATAAAACAGAGAAATGAAAAATTGATATGGTCATTTACAAATGAATAATCAGATTCCTGGAATGTTTATTGATATAAATATCTTCATAGAATTCCAAATTGAAATCTGTATAACACTTTTCAATAATGGAGTCAGAAATCGAAATCAAACCATGTGATTCATCATGCAACAATTACGTATTGGCGATCTCATCTCTAATTGGTCGCTAACAAGGCGAATCATAGCAAAACCTTAATAGATGTCCTACACCCATGTAGAGTTTTTGCTAGTGGTATTTGTGAGGCCAGAATATGTCCTCACATGAGACATTTTTATTTCAATATTTATGGTGCATAGAACGGCTAGCAAAGGTTTTAGTCTAGCTGGCGCCGGAGTTTACAACAGCGTAAACTTTTAGGTCAAATACAATAAATTTGGGTGTCCCAGGCCAAAGGGGCTGAGAGGGGCCTTGATAAATGTCAAGTGATGCCATTGGGTTCAGAAGAACCAATGAGCGCCAAGGAGAAGAAGGGCGGAGCTACCCCCTCCCCCCCCCCCCCGCCGAAGGAACCACAAGTCATTTTGATACGAAATGTTGCAAAAAGAACTCAGATATGAAATGTTGCAGAAGCAAGTCTGACACGAAATGTGGTTGCGAGAAGTTTCCTACGAAGTGTTGTTGAAAAGAGTTTGACAAAAGGAGCGAAGCGAACATGACCTAGCAGTTGCAGATATAAAGTATCAGTCGAAGTGAAAAGTACGAGTAGGAGCCACACACCATAGAGTTATGGCCGTACTTCAGCACTAAGACCGATGCAAGCGAGATGATGAGCCCAAGTCTAAACTGGAAGGTATGTGCTCTGATGTTACCGGTCCTAGACACCTTCGTAAAATTAATACTTCTGGTCGTATCTCCCCTAGCTAAAAAAGTTAAATGAAAATTGATAATAAACGAGATATGATATAAATGATAAATTGTTGTTGATGATAAATTGATGTGGTTAATAAATTATATTGTTTAAGTTTTAACTAGTCTAATCTTTTGATATTACTTAATAATTCTTTTCAGGACTTACACAAAAGGTAAAAATAATTGGAGGGTTATTGCGGCACAACAACGAGCGATGTACGTTTAAATGTTAATTCCACTTTATGAGATCAACGGCCATGTTTTCAATGATTAATAAACAATTAATATTAATATATAATCCTTAAAAACTTAATCATTTTCTTCCACGTCCCACAGTATTAGTGCCCAGAGAAAACAGTAAAATTGGCATCCTCCCCTAATTACTTTTGGTTTGGCAATTTAAATTTATAAATTCTGTTTATGTTGTATTATTATTTCTGTTAAATTGACTGCTTTTGGAATTATATTTCTTCTAGTGTAACTTTCCAAATTTCACTAGATGATAACTCTGCGGACTGGGCTGAAGTCTGTAATCTTCTCTCAGTCGTCCATCTTGTTTTTAAAAATCCTGGGTTGAGTTGCAAGAAAGGGGTTGTCAGAGAAGGGTTGTCAGAGAAAGAAAACATAAGTGACCATCGGTTGAACTTCATATTCTCCATTAACCTTCCGGGGCAGAGAAAGTGGTGTTTTTCCTAAAAGTGTGTCTTTAAAAATTTACTTAACTTCTGTGTCTTTAAAAAATTTCCTTTATTTTGTTTCTTTTATTTTCCCTGCAATACATGGTAATGTATAGAGAAAGTTTTGGAATCATGCCGAAAATCGCAACTCGAGTTTTAGAAGGATGTACACGTTTTGGGGCTTCTAGAATACGAATAAAATATTTTTAGCATGACGTCTCTGTGTGTGTGGGTGTCTCTGTCTGTGTGTCTGCGTGTCTGTCTATGCAATGTATATATCCACTCTAACTATAGAACTAATGGACCGCATTTCATAACATTTGGTTGGTAAGTCACTTGTGTTTGACCCTGGTGCTGATTAGTTTTGGGTACGATTCGAGATAAAAAAAACCCGCCTTTTTTGTAAAATGGCCCTCAAAAATTGCCTTATCCACTCTAGTTGAAAAACCAATAGATCAAATTTCACAAAATTCAGTAAATAAGTCACTTGTGGGTGACTCTGATGCTGATTAGATTTTGGTGCAATTCGGAAAAAAAATAACCTGCCTTTTTTTTCAAAACGTCCCGCCAAAATAGTCAAAATCTAATATAAAAAACTACATATTCTCAAATATATCAATTAAATGCTTGTTTTATAACGTTTAACGACAAAAAGAATAAGACCAACCACAGTACACTCTCGAGATATTTCAGTTTTTTCGTATTTTCGCTGCGCCACCATTGAAAATAAGTCCAGTTCCCAAATGAGAACGAAAATTGAATTAAAAGTGAATTAAATTGAATTAAAATAAAATGTGTGTGAATATAAGTCTGCAGGGAAAGTCGTTTGCTACCCAGATCAGATTTTCTTAATTTCCCTGCAATACATGGTAATATATAGGAAAAGTATTGGAATCATGCCGAAAATCGCAACTCGAGTTTTCGACGGATCTACATGTTTTGAGACCTCTAGAACAAGTAAAAACTATTTTGAGCGTGACGTCTGTGTGTTTCTGTCTGTCTGTGCACATATTGTATCCACTTTAGCTGAAAAACTAATTGACCGAAGTTCATAAAATTTAGTAGCTCTTGTGGTTGACCCTGGTGTTGATTAGATTTTGGTATGATTAGAGATAAAAAAAACTGCCTGTTTTTGCGAAATGTCCCGCATAAATTGCTGTATCCACTCTAGCTGGAAAACTAAGAGATCAAATTTCACAAAATTTGGTAGTTAAATCACTAGTAGTTTAATCTGGTGCTGGTTAGGTTTTGGTACTATTCGGGAAAAATGAACCTGCCTTTTTTTTGCGAAATGGTCCTCATAAACCTTTATATCTAAAAATAAAATACTTCGTATGCTCAAATATATTAATTAAATGCTTTTTTATGCATAATTTTTGACGACGGAAAGAATAAGACTAACCCCATTACTTTAGGAATTGCCGTTCTCAAGATATTTTTGTGTTTTTGCATTTTCGCTTTGCCACCTTTGAAAATAAATCAAGTTAACGAATGAAAATGAAAATTGAATTAAAAGAGCAAATTCAGTGTATTTAAAAATAACTATGGCTGTTATTTTATGCAATTAAACTCAATTTAATGAATTACTGAAGACATAAAGAGAACATGTATATGAGTCTGCAGTGAATGTCATGTTCTGCCCACATAAAATTTTTATTATCCTATTCTATTGCCCTTTTTCTCCCCTATTGCAACTTGTTTAAATTTGCATCGTTGTCCCATTAAACTCAGAATTTTCATTATTAGGTTTTATTTTGTTTAAATAGCATTTAATTGCAACAAAAAATTTAACGCACAGCAATTACTTTCTGAATTTATTTTCTTTTTTTCACAATAATTCAATGTATTGTTTTGTTTTGTATATTGTCTATGTATATGTATATTGTCTTTGTATGTCTATGTGTATTGTCTATGTATATTGCTTATGTATGACTGCGTGTGTATTTGTGCATTCTTGTATTGTTTTCCTGTGTTTCCCCGAGTTGTCTCTTGTAATATTTTTACACCCTTCGGGTGAGCTGGACGGTCTAGGTAATAAAAAACATTATTTGCATGATAGAAATATTTCAATTATTATTGTCTGATTTTAATGTTCCGTATATAATTTCCTTATTGCATTAAATAGTAGTAAGAAAATATTAAGTTTTTACATGAAACATTATTCATAGTATAAAATTTTATTTAGGATTATTTTTAAGTATAATTAAGTTAATAAGTAATAGTTTACTAAGTAATATAATATTTTTACGTGTAATTAAATTACAATTTCCTACATGCATTTTAAATTGCGTCGAAACTTATTTCATATTTTTTCATTTACGAAAAATCAAGAGTCTCAATGGGCCCTCCTCTCCAGTTCGGTGGCCAAGGGGCCTCCTTTGATGACCCCCCTTTCATTCACGTCTCTATGGCTCTGCCACAGCAGTGTTCCAAACATCTCACTGAGTATATCCGTGATATTCGGAGAAGACAATTTCAGCCAACAAGGCATTTTAGCAAAGTTGATATTTCGTTAACATTTGGCAGAAACTTCAAAAATCAACTTCGCTAACATGCGAAGTAATATTTTGTGAATATTCTGCCAAATAACATTGCAATGCTGTGTAACTGCATACTGCACTGTATATCTAATTGTACTACCACCAGAGAAGGATTTGCTAAGCAGTAGTGACCGTTTACCACTGTAATAACAATTATTTTGTTGAGAAAAAAATGCAATTATTTTTTTTATCTTTATAAACTTATTACTTGTGCAAAGATTAATAGCGATAAAATACTTTCTTCGGTGTGCGTGCCCCCCACACACACTTAACAGAGACTATTTTTTACTTTCCCTACAATACATGACAATAAACAGAAATAGTATTGGAATCATGTCGAAATTTGCAGCTCCAGTTTTAAACGGAATTAAACCTTTCCAGCACTTTAGAACCCACAACACTATTTCTATCGTGACGTCTATGTTGTATGTCGATCTGTGCATCTGCCTATCTGTGCATGTGTCTATCTGTGCATCTGTTCGTGTAATGAATGTAGCCACTCTAGTTGAAAAATTAATAGAGCAAATTTTATAAAATTTATTTGATAAGTCTCTTGGGGATTACCCTGTTATTTATCAGATTTTAGTACGATTCGAAGAAAAAGAACCTGCTTGTTTTTGCAAAATGGACCGAAAAAAAAATGCAAGCATCTAAAATAAAAGACAAAACTAAAAATTCAACAGAAAATCTAAAATAAAAGAATGCATGTGCTCAAACGTATTAATTAGATGCTTGTTCTATACGTAAGTTTTGGTAACGGAAGAACAAGTCTAAACCCATAACAGTGAGACTAACCGTTCTCGAGATATTTTTGTTTTTTCGCATTTTCGCATTTTCCCAATGTCATCTTAGAAAATACGCTCAGTCGCCAATGAAACCAAAAATTGAATTTAAAACAGCAAATTTGCAATTTCATAAAAATAAATTATCCCTGTTATTTTGTTCAATTAATCTCAATTTAATGAATTATGACAAAGAGAAAGAGAAAATAAATTTCACTCCGTAGGGAAAATCACGTGTTGTCCGCATCAGATTTTAACTTTAGGGGCATCGTTGGCAAAAATATACGAATAATCAGATGCTCAGAAAAATGATGCTTCCCAGTAATAGAGCGACTTTAAATTTAATGGAAGAGACAAAATGAAAAAATAAAGTTTTCAATGTTATTCATTTAGGATTACTTATTATTTATTTAGGAATAATAACTAATCCTAAATGAATAACATTGATATTCATTTTACGTCACTGTGGATTTATTGGGCTGAAAATAACATGTTCGTGTCCTACGATGTCAAAAGTCTATTAAAATTTACCACAACATTAAAATATTTTTCCATATACATACAAACATCCTTCAGCACTCCAACAACTTTCTGAGGAATGCGTTAGGTCCATGAGTGTATACGTTAGGGCTATCTATAGCAAAGTGACCATTGCGGATCAAATAAAAGTGAATGCAGCTCCCCCCAGTAGAAAATTAAAATGTTAGGTTTAATTGTTAAAAACCAAATACGAACCCAATACAAACCGTTGCCTAAATAGTAGGAACGAAGCGCGTATATGGAAAGTATAAAAAACGTATTGTTTTCACGAAAATTTTCGAATTCGATATTTTGATGAAAATAAATGTTTTAAGAATATGTTCTAAGTATATTATATACGTATGTTTTAATTTATAATTATAGTCAGTTGGACCTGCAGTGGCGATTTTTTAAATAAGAAAGATCAATCATGCACAAAGCATTGATTATAAAGCACTTTCCAATTGTAATTTTATTTAAACATCTCTAAAATACGATACATTGAGCGGCGATATTTTTTTAATTATCACAGAATTACAATTATTTATTTTACTTGGATAATTAAAACCATGGAGGTTAAAGTACTGTCTAACTGCATGCCTAAAATTTCAAACAATTCAAACTTTATTCAAATGACATCATCATATATAAATTCTATGTAAAATCAATATTTTATTCATATCACTTATATTCCAGACTCCAGAGCTAAATAATATTGCGTGGAAAGAAATCATCAGTTCTTATATAATTCGTCTTACAATTAACTTCTTCACATTCTGCATCCATTAAAAGTAGGATTCGTTGTAGAAATAATCAAACTCTGATGATCATTTAAACACAAAAATATTGTTATTGCATAGGCACGGAATTTAGATACACAGATAATACGCAATTATTTTAGGACAGATGCAATATTAAATATAAATTTAAAGGGTCTTTAAAAATCACGATCTTGACACAAAATGGAGGCCTTATTTTATTATTTAACAAGTCACGTGATCTCTTTATTATATATCATAGGTGTAATTATTACTTTAAATTTTATTTAACAAACTGTCGGACTTATTTTGCTGAAAATTTTTTTATACATTTCAACGGATAATTTGAATATTATCTAAAATTTTCAAAGCTATTTGTGAATTTCAACTTCGCTTAAAAAATGTTAGAAAAATTAGGTCCCATAGGTTTCAATGTATCTCACTTTTTCAACCCAGGTTCAATCCGAAAGTAAATGGGTGATATTATTCATTTACATTCCCATATGTTCCACAGACCGTCTCAACAACATACAGAAATTTCATTTTGATAAAATCATTTTTAAGGAAGTTATCGCACTAACAGACAGACAGGCAGACAGGATGATCAAAGTCATAAACATTTTTCAACTATGTTGGAAAGTGTTAAAAAAAGCTACTAAAAATGGATTTTGATATGAGACAGTCGAGTTGAACCACACTACAGTTATTTTATTTATCCACTAGGGGAGCTGCTATCCCCTTTATTCAATCTTACACCGTCACTTTACTATTAAAAGACTAAAAGTGTACCGTGGCCTTCCTGACACAAGTGGTGTTTAAGGATTTCGGTTTCCTTAAATGGGTTCTTAAAGTCTTTGCTAGTTACTCTGTCTACTATAAATTGTCGTGGAAAAAGAGCAAGTATAATCTAACGTTTAACGCTAATAATAAATGTTAATATCACATTCCTTCGGACTAAAATACACTTTTGTTCAGTAAAAATATATTTTGCTTTCACATAAATAATGAAATTTATTTCATTAAATAATATTCGCAAGGGTTCTGTTTTGCCTAAAGGAATTAATGTTTTTTCCATTATCTCCCCGAAGAGCAATGTGATCAAAGTAACTTGCCTGTCATTAATGAGCTATTTAAGTCACTGTAATGTGCATCTTTTTTCGCACATATAAGGGATTTAAGAAGTTCATTAAATAAATGAGCAACTTATCTGTTAGGGAGATAAAGTTTTTACTTTAAATGTTCAGTTTTGAAGCTCATTAGGTGAATTATTTCTAATGTCATTTAACTATTTTTTTTTTACTTTCCCTGCAATACATGATAATGTATAGGGAAAGTATTGAAATCATACAGAAAATCCCAACTCGAGTTTTCGACCGATATACACGTTTTGGGATTATTACACAAAAAAACTGTTTTTAGCCTGACATCTGTGTGTGTGTTTGTGCGTGTGCGTGTTTGTGCGTGTGTATGTCTGTATGTGTATCTGTGTGTGTGTCTGTGTGTCTGTGTGTCTGTCTGTGCAATGTATGTACTCACTCAAACTGAAAAGTTAATTGCCCGAATTCCATAAAATTTGGTAAATAAGTCTCTTGGGCTTACTCTGATGCTGATTAGATTTTGGTACGTTTCGGAAAAGAAGAACCAGCCTCTTTTGATGACATGGCCCGCAAAAATCCCCAAAATCTAAAATAAAAGACTACGTTTGCTCAAATGTATTAATTAAATGTTTGTTTTGCACTTCATTTTTCACGAGGAAAAAATTCAGATCATCCCCTTTAATCTAAGACGAAGACTAGCCGTTCTCGAGATATTTTAGTTTTTTCGAATTTTCGCTACGCTACCTTTGAAAATAAGTCCAGTTACCAAATGAAAACAAAAATTGAATTAAAACTCCAAATTTAGTGTAATTTCAAATAATTATGCTTGTTATTTTGTGCAACTTAATCAATTATTAAAGAAATATGAATTTTAATCTGCAGGGAAAGTCATGTGCGTCCCACATCAAATTCTTTCTTACTTTTATAAGAAATTAAAAGAAAAATATGTATTCTTGGCATACGTCATTTCAATTATAGCATGGCACCTTTCACTTTAAAGGACTGGAAAAAAATTTCGGTGGATATCAAGTTTGACAATGTTCCCCCAGAGGACCTTGCCCCTCCTCCCTCCGAGAGGGGTTAATGACATCACGAATACAAAAACTGTATCACGTTTATTTTTTACTACATTTATTGAAACTGTTAAGTTTCATGATCATTAAATAACCAGTTAAATAATCTAGTTCTAGATTTTTTATATTAAAGCCGGAGATAAAGTTTCGAAAAAGTCATTATATTTTTGTGGCAACTATGGTTATACCCAAAAATTCGAAGGTAAACAGACGACTAACGACAGACAGACAAATAGACAGACGGCATAACTTTTAAAATAGTCAAAATATGTTCAGAATTTCCTAAAATATATATTTGTATCAAAATATCGAAATCGAAAATTTTCGTGAAAACAGTACTTTCTCTATACTTTGTAAGAGAATGTAAAAATTATATTTTTATGAACTTCCTTTCAGATGCTATTATTTTCAATATATCAAAAAGTCTTTAAAAATTTAATTTTTGAATGTGGCAACAAATCAGATACGAAGCATGTGAGGTCACAATAATCTATTTGTTATCTTTTCCGTCATTTTCAGTAAGAAATATTTTACTGCTGAACTAGTTGCTTATTAGCACTTCAAGTTTTAGTAACCCATCACAGCGCTAGCTTGGCAATCAGATTGATTCCGGAAGCATTATAATCAATTGTTTTGGCACGCATTCTTGAAGCAGTCTGCAGTTGCGAGATTGTTAGGTCAGGAAGAAATTCTGAAAATCAAAAACGCTTTCAGATATAAACATAAAATACCACATATTATAGTTCCGTTCAAATATTAAACGGAAAAATGTATTGAATCTTATTTAATCATGCGACAAAGTGATTCAGTTGCTCAATTTTCTTATTTGCAGCAGAAGGATATAAAATTGTATGTTCTTTATTTTTTCTTACTTTTGCGAAGAGCACATGAGTGCAATTTTCAGATCGAATCCATTTTAAATAGCGTTCAGATATATTATTTAAGTAGCGAGCGCCTATTTAATTATTTATAGGAATTGGGGGCTAATTTAACACTCTGGCAACGCCGGATAATTCGTTCTAGTAATTTTACTATTTTGATATTTTAAAGTTTTTTTTTAGAGGGGTGGGGTTGCTTCTTACAAAATACCTTCTAAACTATAAAAGATAGATATCAATAGCAATAATTTGTTTTATCAAAGCTTTTACAGTTAAGAAATCGTCTTGTTATTTTTTTTTCCTGCAATACATGATAATGTGTAAGAATGTATAGGGAAATGTATGGGGAAAAAACTATTTTAGTGTGACATCTGTATGTGTGCATTTGTGTTTCTGTCTGTGCAGATTTTGTATCCTACCTGTTTTGAGAAATGGCTCGCAAAAAATGTCTATATACACTCTAGATAAAATACTAATAGACCAAATTTCACAAAATTTGTCGGATAAGTCACTTGTGAGTTGCCCTGGCACTGATTAGGTTTTGGTACGATTCGGGAAGAAGGGATCTGCTTTTCTTTTGCGAAATGGCATGCAAAAATCCCCAAAATCTAAAATGAAAGACTACGTATGCTTAAATATATCAATTAAATGCATGTTATATACCTAATTTTTGACGATGAAAATAATAAGATCAACCCCATTTCTCTAGGTCTAGCCGTTCTCGAGATATTTTAGTTTTTTTTTTTTGCATTTTCGCTACTCCACCTTTGGACATAAGGCCAGTTATCAAATGAAAACGATAATTTAATTGAAAGTGCAAATTCAGTATAATTTCAAATTAGTATGCTTGTTATCTTGTGCAATTAAACTCAATTTAATGAATTATTTCAGGAATAAAGAGGGAATTATTAATGAATTTAAGTCTGCAGGGAAAGTTATATGCTGCCCACATCATATTTTTATGTTTTTAAGGCTTATATCTCCAAAACTAAAAGGCCTAGTGACTATAAAAAGTAAAGCAGTAATTTGTAATTCTTTAAAAGCCCTATGTAATTAGATTTCGCATACGCCCATTTGTATCATAATTAGTTTCAAAATGAAACAATATATATCTTCCAGTAAAATTTATTTTGTGAATTATTTATTAATTTATTTGTAATTATTTGAAAACAATTAGGTTGGCATCACTCCAGTAAAACTGATTTCATTTATGTATTCACAGTTCATTTGTACATAACATGTTAATAAGATATAATGGTTTTTAATCTTAATAAATTGATTTTTTCAAACGTTATTTTAAAATATATATCTCGTTTTACTTTCCCTACAACACATGGTAATGTATAGGGAAAATATTGGAATCATGGTGAAAATTGCAAGCCGAGTTTTCGACGGATTTACGCGTTTTGGGGCCACTAGAACACGAAAAAACTATTTTTAGCGTGACGTCCGTATGTGTATGTTCGTGCAATGCATGTATCCACTTTAACTAAAAAACTAATAGACCAAATTTCATAAAATTTGGTAAGTAAATTACTTGTGGGTGACCCTAGTGCTGATTATATTTTGGTATGATTCGAGATGAAAGAACCAGACTTTTTTGCAAAATGCCCCACAAAAATTGTATGTATCTACTCTTACTCAATGAATCTATCAAATTTCACAAAATTTTGTAAATAAGTCACAGAGAAAATATTGGAATCATGGTGAAAATTGCAAGTTGAGTTTTCGACGGATTTACGCGTTTTGGAACCTCTAGAACACGAAAAAACTATTTTTAGCGTGACGTCTGTGTGTGTATGTTCGTACAATGCATGTATCCACTCTAACGGAAAAACTAATAGACCAAATTTCATAAAATTTGGTAAGTAAATTACTTGTGGGTGACCCTAGTGCTGATTATATTTTGGTATGATTCGAGATGAAAGAACCAGACTTTTTTGCAAAATGCCCCACAAAAACTGTATTTATCTACTCTTGCTCAATGTATCTATCAAATTTCACAAAATTTTGTAAATAAGTCACTTGCAGGTTACCCTAGTACTTATTAGATTTCGGTGCGCTTCAGGAAAACAGAACCTGTCTTATGTAAAATGGCTCGCAAAAATCAATTACATCTAAAATAAAAGGCAACGTCTGTTCAAATGTATTAAATAGATGCTTGTTTTAAACGTAATTTTTGACGATGAAAATAATAAGACCAACCCCATTACTTTAGAGTTTGTCGTTTTCGTGATATTTTTTTTTGCATTTATGTTACGTCACCTTGAAAATATATGCAGTTACCAAATGAAAATGAAAATTCAGTTAAAAGTGCAAATTCAGTTGTTGTTGTTGAGACTCAGACCGTCCGACCTACCAGAAAGATATTAGGTAACCGTTTGGACGGCCGGGAAGTGCCACCCAATTTAGACCGGAACCTGGTGGGGGAGACATTCACAGAGACCGTACCCTCCTTCCCCTACCACCAACCTCTCGGAAGGACTTACGGACCCATATGTTTGACGTGATCGTACACCGCGTAAACACGGCGGTAATTTTGGCAGTCGCGGGAATCGAACCCGGGCCTACCGAGTGCAATTCCCGCGCGCTAACCACTGGGCTACCGTGCCCAGTGCAAATTCAGTGTAATTTCAAATAAATATGCATGTTATTTTGTGCAACAAAATTTAATAAATTATTAAAGAAATAAAGAGAAAATAAATTTAAGTCTGTATGGAAAGTCATGGACTGCCTAAATTAGATTTTTTAGGATTAATTTAAAACGAACCGCATCAAATTCCGACCTAAATTAAATCTCCTGCAATAAAAAGTGCATTTATATGCATTTCATTTTTTTTCCAGTTTGGCGTTTATTTAAATCCTTTTATCTATGTTTCAAGTCTTTGTGTCTCTCCTCATGAATACAAAAAAATATTATCCAATTTACTTATAAATTGATATACACTATGTTGAACTAACAAATGTGCATGCACTAAATCGAAATATTCTTATTTTTGAAAGAACAAATTAGAACAAAATACATGTTTGTCTGATTTAAAACAGGAAATATGAAAAGTAGCATTTACGATAATCCAAAAATACTTCTAATAAAATATTTTTAAATGTTTTATATTTAGTACAGGAAAGAATTAAATAGCTACACTTTAATGGGAAAAAATGTTTCTGATGACTTTTGTTGAAAAATATTCTTGGGACAGTGAACTCTATTACTTATTACTTTCTTTATATACGCATTATAGTGTGTAGAAAAAGTATTGTGACGGTGCTCAAATATTCGAATTCGAGTTTTTGACGGAAGTGTACAAATTAAGCATTCATGAACTCGAATCCATAGTTTCTGAGGTGATGTCTGTATGTGTATGTATACCAATATCATAATATGATACACATTTAGAACCTCTGCGTGTGTAAAGATCCCTGAAAAATAACATCCACAGAGGTTCTATCCAATTCCAGTTATTCAAATTTACATATTTTCTTCATTATATTTTTGATATTTTGGACTTCCGGCATTTACCATTCCTTTGACGCACATGCTTAGATTGTATGTATCAATATTATAAACTGTTAATTTAATTCCCACATTTCGTTTCTTATATCACCTTTTAGTATAAAAAAAAGACCAATTTTAATTAACTGGTATCATTGTTCTCCTTTTGTTAGATATAATATTTTAAATCCTCTTTGACGGATATCATATATATATATATATATAAGAAAGTCAAAACTATAAGATGGGAAAGTGTCAACAGGTAAGATACAATTAGGCCAAGGGGGATTGTGACCCCTTGTTCCCAGTTATAGCCAGCTAATTACTCCTAGGAAACACTCCCGGAGCCGGACTTTCTTATATATACCCGGCATTCGTGAGCAGCTTTGCGCCTTTATGCGGGGTCACTTGTTTTTATTTGTATATTGTTCAATTTCATACTTTTGAATATCCACTTATATGTATATATATATATATATATATATATATATATATATATATATATATATATATATATATATACATATATATATATATATATATATATATATATATATATATATATATATATATATATATATATATATATACAGGGTGATCCACAAGTCCTTGACACATTTTAAAATTGAATATAAACTCAAGTACTTGCCGTACGAAATTGAGGTTTGGACTAAAATGCTTTTCTTTTCACGTTGAAAAGTTTTGGTTTTAAGCAAATAAAAAATTTAGTTCCAAACTTTGCCCATAGATGGCGCTACTTGTTCAAATGTTTGTATATCTGCGTTGGAAATTGAGTACCGTTTGGATGTGGTTCGAGCTACAAAGGGCGCACATATTGAAATATGGTAGCAGATTTAAAAAAAAAAAATGCTCTGTAACTAATCGTCTTCAGTTTTTATGCTGCTTTTGGTATTTTTAAGGTACATCGCCATCTATGGGCAAAGTTTGGAATTAAATATTTTTATTTGCCTAACCAAAACTTTTCAACGTGGAAAGCATTTTAGTCCAAACCCCACTATCGGACGGCAATTGAGTTTATATTCAATTTTAAAATGTGTCAAGGACTTCTGGCTCACCCTTTATATGTATATATAAATATATTTATATATATATATATATATATATATATATATATATATGCGTTAGTGTGTGTGTGTGTATGTTAGAGCTTGTGTCCTTAAAGTTTTGGATGAGATATCTCACGAACAAATAGAGCATTTCAAACAATATGTGGTACAAATATTACAATGGGTAAATACGGGCACCCTATTGATTTTGAATGTGATTAAATGCTCCCCCTCCCCCCCTAAATTTTCGAATAAATTATAAAAATGTGTCATTAAAGTTTTAGAACTTTTAATATTGTTGCATAAATAAACATTTCTTATGTCATTTTTCCATTAGAAAAATGCATTACAATTTGAAAGAAAAAATATTAATAATTTTGATTCACTTTCCATAGATTCACTTTCCATATGCAATATTATGCGCCAAATTTGCTCCTGTTTTGTGAAATTAGTGGATCATTTAAGTGCTATTCACTGTACATTGTTCCTCTTTTACGCTGTGCTTTAAAATAAACGTGTTAGTTATCCAGAAATTTAGACCTATTCTTGTATTCTGAGAGCACAACCACGACTCTAGGGTATACGTAGTAACAGTGTGTGATGCTTGGCAACAATATAAAAAAATATCGCCAATTTGGCGACCTTTGGAAATATTGCCAAATTTGCAAAAATTTCGCCAAATTAGTAAAAATGACGTCTTATTGGTGAAAATGAAGTCAAATTAATAGAAATTCAATATAAAAATGAATTCTTCTTTTGATAATCGCTGTCGCTCTGGATAAATTACAATTTTTAATTCAAATACAGTGAGTTTTACTGTTTGTGGGACAGACACGTTTTGTTAGAGGACCTAGGGATAAATGAATGTGCAAGGTTGTGAAAGGATTAATATGTAGTGTAATGTATAAGGATTAATGGGTAGTGTCTGTAAGGGGTGATAAAAGGCTCTTTATCAATACATAATTACCATGAAAATAAACAATATTGATTGGAAGAGTCAGGTGTGTCCAAGCATGTTAGGAGCGCAAGTGCTGCAGAGGAGCGGATGGGTGGAAACTTTTACAACAGTACGTACCCCATCATATGGCTTAGCAAACATCTAGTTTAGTTATATGAACATTTAGCTTTGGTTGTCATAGTAACGAAATTTGCTTTTTTTTTTTTCAAATTAAACAATGAAAGGTTAAATACATTATCGACATACGAAAGCTATTATTATAATTTAAATTTTGAAGTTTAGGAATCTATCGATTAAAATGCAACTCATCGATTTTGTTTAATAAAATATTCCCTCACTGGAGACTTTTCTTTTGAGAGCCAGACGGAGAAAACACCCAAACAAATTTTCCTATGACGTACATCTAGAGTTTCCAGATACTAAAGTCAAGAAAAGGGTTGCCATAAGTCAATTGCAATCTTGTAAAGCATTGCATATTTAGTATAAAGCATATTTGTACCCCACAAAAATGAAGAGGAACAATGAAAAGAAATGTACACAATTAAACTCCCTCCCCGCCAGAATCGAAACATTTAGATAATGCAACATAAAGGTATTGACATTTTCATTCACAAAATATAAGTAATATATTAATTTTGCAGCGTTCTTCTACTTTGTAATTGACTTTTTCCTATCGCTAACGAGAAGCAAGACCGTCCTACTTATTCTGCTAAAGATAGCGGTCAGGCTCCTGAAAGCTGTATCATCATGTAAAGCCATTGGAATTTTCCATACACTTGCATTGAAATGTAAACGATACTTTTCGACAATACTTTTCGAGTTATTGGTTAATCCCCATAACCTTTCTTGTTAAGATCGTATAAGAACAAAAAAATCTGATCTGGACAACACATGACTTTCCTTATATAATGCAATGAATTTACTACATTTACAGTAAAAAAAAAAAATAGATTATTTTTATAGTAGACATTTATATTCTTTCCAAGATATTGAATTTTCCTCACTGAGACGTCATTTTTATTAATTTAGCGTCATTTTTATCCCTTTAGCGAGTTTTTCGTTAATTTAGCAACGTTTAAGAAAGTCGCCAAGTCGTCCACCAAATTCGCTGCCAAAATCTCGCCAAGCGTTATGGATGGAGAAATAAGTTATTCTTACAGCAGATAAATTACTATTGGCGTTCAAATACAAAAGTATTTTTCAAAGTATATTTTTTTATGAAAGGAACGAGCTAGATCCACTAGATTGATGTCACCAAATTTATCGCATGGTATTACATATGAAAAGTGAACATGTTTCTCAATAGGAAATATTTTTTTTTTACTTTATATGATTTTTTGATAATTTTTTTGAAAAATGTGCAATATCTCGTGAACGGTTCATGTTAGCGTTCTAAAATTTACGTCACTCTTTTTCTAATGAAAAATTACATAAGAAATGTCTATTTGCGTAACGTCTGTTTACGTAGAGGTTTTGATTTTTTGACGATTTTTTTTAAATTTCACTCGAAAATTTAGGGGAGTTCTGAACATTCGATTGTATATAAAAACAATAGGCTTCCAGTGTTTACGGATTGTAATTTTTGTATCAAATTTCATTTGAATCGGTACATTCGTTCATCAGTTACTGTCTCCACAGGCTCACTGACTCACACACACATACAGGCATCACTTCAAAAATGTTCGATTCGTGATCAGGGATGCTTGAAACGTACTCTCCCGTCGAAAACTCGAATTCCAATTTTCGATCCCGTCACAATACTTTCCTTATACATAATTGTATATAAGAAAAATAATAAAGTTTTACGAAGTTGCAAAATGCTCAACGTCTTACTTAAAACCATAAACAATTCCGGTACCTAATTCCTCCACAATGTCTTAAAACTCATATTTATTAAACACAGGGAATTTAAATAACTTGCAAAGAGGGAAAAAATAAATCCAGAATATAAATTATGCTTCGGTAAGGAAAAAAAAAAAATAAAATAATGCATTAAAGCGTGGAATAATTAATAGCCAAATACTACTAAAAAATTTAATTTAATTAAGAATAAATAATAAATGACAACAGTAAGCCCCAAACTGCGCTTTTGCTGTTCCGAAAAATTGAGTCATCAATTTAATGAGTGCAAATAAAAAATTAAGACAGCCTTGGGGACATATTGAAATTGGCTGAACAGAGAGAGATGATTACGGGAATATTCTTTTTTTCTCTCAATGGAAATAATGTTCTGCAAATCGAAGATTTCAAAAACATTTTTATTCTTATTCTCCAAATTACACAAGATTTTCATCTATATTTAGAGCTGGTCGGGATAACATTTCTATGCTCGGAGAATATGCAAAAAGTTAGCATTCATTTTTAAACCCACTAAAGAGATGCTGCCCTTCCAATATCGTTATAAACATATTTAAAATCTGACGTGGGCAGCACATAACTTTCCCTATATAATATAATGAATTTATTTCTTTCACAATAAAATCATTAACTGCAATGTGACTTCCTTAAACCAGAATTCATTCTTTTTTCAAATTTTATAATTAACGATTAGAAAAATAGCTATCGTGGTTTCAAATGATTACAACTATAGCGTGTTACTCTTCACTTTAAAGGGCGTGAAAAAAATATTTCGATTGATACTATACTTGACAATGTACCCCATCCTCCGGGGAGGATGTTGCCACCCAAGGGAGGCTAATGACATCACGAACAAAAAAAAATGTATCACTGCAAAAATAAAAATCTGATGTGGACAGTACATGACTTTCCCTGCAGACTCAAATTCATATTTACTTTATCTCTTTAATAATACAATTAATTGAGTTTAATTGAACCAAATAACACTAAATTTGCATTTTTAATTCAATTTTTGTTTTTATTTCATAAATTGGACATTTTTCCGAAATCGGAGTAACAAAAATGCAAAACATCTCAAATATCTTGAGAATGGTTAGTCCTAAAGTATAATGGAGGGTGTTATATTATTTTCTTCTTCAAAAATTGCGTATAAAACAAGAATTTACATTACTTTGTCTTTTTTTTTTTAGATTTTGGCGATTTTGACAATTTTGGCGGGCTATTTCGTAAAAAAAGGCAGGTTGTTCTTTTCAGAATCGTACCAAAATCTAAACAGCACCAGAGCAGAGTATTCCACAAGTAACTTATCTAAAAAATTTTGTGAAATTTGGTCAATTAGTTTTTGAGTTAGAGTGGATACATACATTTGCCAGACACACAGACAGACACACACACAGACGTCACGCTAAAAATAGTTTTTTCGTATTCTAGAGCTCTCGAAACGCGCAGATCCGTCGAAAACTCGAGTTGCGATTTTCGACATGATTCCAATACTTTCCCTATACATTACCATGTATTGCAGGGAAAGTAATATGTAAAAATGTATCGCGGTAAAAGTTTAATTCTTTTATAAGCAAAGCTTACCGAGCTATGAAATGAATGTTATGAATTTAATGACTTGAAGGACTTCCCCCTTCCAATGCACTTAGGGCTAGCATGAAGAAACCGCATGAAATACTAACTGAAGTGTGGCTTCACTCGACTGTCTAATATCATCTTTAAGTAACTTATGATTTCTATTTATTTATTTATTTATCTATTTTGCAAATTTTGTAAAAAAAACTTTGGAAAATCTGTATTTTGGGTCCATGTGATCACAATTATAACGTGTTACCCTTCATTTTGAAAGGCATGAAAACATCTGTCGGTTGATATCAAGTTTGACAATGTAACCCCGGGGGGTAACTACTTGTCACTCCCCCAATGGCGTCACGAACGCAAATATTTGTATTACGGCTATTTTTCACATTCTTTGAAACTATTAAGTCTGGTGGTGATCATTGAACCATAAATTCGCTACTACTTTCTATTACTTTCATACATGATTATGTCAAATTTTATCATATGTTGCCATGTTAAAAAAAAACATAAAATGTCGAATAAATGTCGAATTTTTCGCTCGAATTTAAAAATTATTTATCTAGTTCTAGATATTTTGATAATATAACCGGTTAAAATAGTGTGAAAATCCATTAATATTTGGAACTGCTACCGTGTCGAAAAAATATCGACCGCAAACATCATAAATCGACCACAGACATCATACAGACCGACAAACGGACATGACTCCGAAAATAGTTAAAACGTGTTCAGGAGGTCTTGAATCATACACTGGCTTCAAATTCTCGAATTCGAAAATGTTCGTGAAAACAATACTTTCTCTTTATATAGTTTGAGGAAGTACAAATGATGTAAAGGATTTGTGGTACAGTGTTTTCGATGTTGAAGTTTACATTTAGAGCTTTTCCAGATGACAACATCTAAAACTTCTTCGAAGTACCCAATTAACTCATATTTCGCGCAATTCTAAATTGTCAATTATTAATATTAATAACATCCTCAATAAGAAATATAGTCCATATATATATAAACATTTTAATCATGATTTCGTCAATTTGGCGTCATTTTCGTTAGTTTAGCGTCATTTTGACATCTTTAACGATATTTTCGTCAATATGTGGAAAAGTATCTCCAATGTGGTGATATTTTGCCGAATTCATTGCCAAGCGTTACGGATAAACAGAGAAAAATGTATTTCTTATATATTCCGCTGCAGACTGTTCGTGAATTTTTAATGCCAAAATACAAAATTATTGAACAAAATATCTTCTCTTGTGAATAGAACAAAGTAGATCGACGAGAATGATGTCTACAAATATATCGCGTAATGTTACATATGGAAAGTGAACTTATTTCACGATAGTTTATACTTTTTTTTTTTAATTTCACGTAATATTTTTGATAAATTTATTTGAAAAAATATCAAAATCACGAAAATGGTTCATTTTAGTGTTCAAAAATTTTTGTCACTTGTTGTCCAACGAATATTCGCCAATTGTTGTCTAATGATATATTTTCTAAAAATTCACGAAAATCCGTCTGTAAATCACTCGTATAGATTACGTTTGAAGTTTGATTGATAGAAAAATTTTCGGTTTTTCCTATGATCTCAAGATGTAAACTTTTGGAAAATTTAAAATTTGAAGATAGCAAAGCACGCACTGTCAGAGTCAATAAGTGTTGGCTGGGTTATGAAAGTACACAAGTCCAGTTTTAAAGAAAAACTTCGTTCACTTTATTTGGTGAAAAACACAACTCGGCATATTACACGTACCTGGTAATTTTCCATGCCGTAAAACATCAAAATTATACTATGTACAAAAGATTTTTAGTTGTAAATGACTAGACAGAGATTCCTTGAAGCATTTGGTAGTAAGTTACTATACTACCTCTATCACTTGCGTGTATTTCAGCAACCATCACTTGGCAAAGGGAAACCAAAGGATAAAACATCAGGAAAATATTTAAAGCGGCTTCCGAACGTTTGTAAGTAAATTTAACGTTCAATACATGCTGGTCCAAACTGACCACATCTGCATCCGTTTCGACTATTCACCGTCGTCAAACGATATTCCGCAGTGCTTCTGTCAAAAAAACATTTCTGTCTGCCTGCATCAGACCATCAGTGTCTATCTCGTCTGACTTCTTCAGACGTCTGATCTCGATCGACCTCTTTCGACCTTCTCATTTGCTTCAAGAAACCTCTGCCCTATATATCCGAGAATGGACAGTTCCGGAAACGCCCCCGGATATGCAAATCAGATGCGTACGCATTGAGAACTGATTTGCATGAAACCTCATGTTGAAAAACGTCACGGTTCACGCCGGTGAACGGGAAGAGTCGTTCATATTAAATTTGCATAAACGCCCGTTCACGGGAACGTGAATCGCGATGTATTGATTATTTCCAACAATCGGCCCCCTCATGCAAATCCTTAAGTCTCAATGCATATGCAAAAGAAAACTTACTCTGAGAAACCAAGGTATATCAATAAACACCAAGGCCCCCAGTGTCCTATCAAACATATAATGAAGAAAAAAATGTAAAATATTATATCATTATTAAATTTAAAATAAAATGCATAAGTACTTATAGCATCTGAAAAATAGTCAAGTATTGTCGACAATATTGTAACAACAACATTTCACATCAAGTAGAAATTTATATACAACACAACTTCAATGCTTAAGTATCAGCATTCAAAAATTGAAATTTTAGTTTAAATTTAATTATAAGTATCCAAAATTTAAGTATAAGCACATTATCATATTAAACAAGTCAACTTTAAAAGATTAAGATTTTGTATAAGCATAGAATTTAAGTTTACTTTAAATTTGAGTATAAACACTATAATTCAAAAAGCTTAAAAAAATTTAGTCTATTAACACAATATAAGTATACATAATTAATACTATTAGACTGCATTGATATACCAAATATTTAAAAATACATGATGCAAGTAATTAGATAATAAAATTCCTTTATCAAAACTTTCAACACATACTTTTTACCAAGTTGAAAAATACAAAATTTTATACACATAAGCTATTATTTAGCATCATGCGGGTCATGGAAAATGAATGTATATACAAAGGTGTAAAGTGAAAAAGATTCAATATCACAAAAATTTATACTCAAGATATACTATCTTATATCAATGAGGTTTAAGATAAACAATAATGTATATATATGACATCTTTTTAAAAAAATTCCCAAGTTGTAAATTCAATTTAGTATTTAAAATTTTCTTTAGACTAAACATTTAATCTCAAAAAGTTTTGATTTAGTTTTTAAAAATTTTATTACAAAATTTAAGTATTATTTCCTTAGTCATTGGTTTAGTAAAGTGATCTGCTAAGTTATCTTTACTATTTACAAATTTAACATTAAAAGATTCATTGACTATTAAATTTCTTAGGAAATGATATCTAACATCAATATGCTTAGTTCTATTGTTTTCAATTGGAGAGTTAGAAAAATTAATGGCTGCTTGGTTGTCGCTAAAAATAACACTGTTACTTTTATTAAAATTTAACCCAAGTAAATGACATTCTTCAATTATGTTTTGTACCCATACCATTTCCTTAGCGGCTTCAGTTAGTGATACGTATTCAGCTTCCATGGTTGATAAGCTGACACACTTATGTTTAAAGGTACGCCAAGAAATAGGTACATTGTCAATAAAGAGTATCATGCCTCCAAGTGAAACACGGTCATCTCTGTTTGCAGCAAAGTCAGAATCTGAATAACAATTCAATTTTAACTCCTGAATGTTACTCCTAAATTCAACATATAGTTTTTAGTCTTTTCAACATATCCTAAAAGTCTTAACAATGCATCCCAATGCTTAATTCCAGGGTTTTCTTGAAATTGAGATAATATATTGATGGCGTAACAAATATCAGGTCTAGTCCTACTAGATATAAAAGCCAAACACCCAATTAAGCTCCTGTAAGGAAAACTTTGCATTTGCTTTATTTCTTCACTTGTCTTTGGACAATCTATTTTACTTAGAATATTCCCTTTAGAAATGGGAAGTGAAGTAACTGGATATTTATACTGTTGAAACATTTGACATACTTTATCTATATACTGACTTTGATGTATAAAAAATTTATTGTCACACTCTTTAAATTCCACGCCTAAAAGTTTTCTAATTTTTCCTAATACCTTGATATCAAATTCTATGCTAAGTAATGAAACAATGTGGTCTATGTCCCTTTGATACTTTGAGAAGAGAATTATGTCATCCACATAGACTAGCATAAGAACTTTGCTATTGTAAATATATGCACAATTACACCATTGAAGTTTTAAAAAATTTAATTCTTTTAATTTGGTGTCAAGTTCATTAAACCATTCTCTTCCACTTTGATGAAGACCGTAAATGGCTTTCTTCAACAAACAAACATAATCAGGCTGTTCCTGATTGACATAACCTTGAGGCTGTTTCATATATACCTTTTGACTCAATTTAGCATAGAGATAGGCAGATTTGATATCTAATTGGAAATGCATCCAGCCAAGCATGCATACGAAAATTGAGAAGAATGCTCTAATTAAGTTGAAGTTAACAACAGGGCTAAAAACTTCATCGTATGATTCTCCCTTTTTCTGACCATACCCCTGGGCTACCAAACGAGCTTTAAACCTCTTGATTTTCCCATTCTCGTCTTTCTTAATGGTGTAGACCCATCTACTGCCTATATGCTTTTGTGAGGTGGATGCAGGAACTAGTTCCCAGACACCCCTCTCTTGCATTACGGCCATTTCTTCATCCATAGCATTACACCATTTCTCGGACTGGGAAGATTTAATAGCAGCGTTGTACCCTTTTGGTATATTTATTTCAATATTGCTTGCTTCTGGTCTGCCTCTGACCCTTTTAAGACCTTTATTTTCCCGAAAATTAAACAGTTGCTGATCAAATTGTATATTCCTTTTATCACAATATTTCTTAACATCATTGTGTGACCTCAGCCTTTTATTATCTCCTTGAGCGTAATAATACACATCGGTTCTACTCCCATCGGGTCTTGGAACCGTCTTTCGCTGCCAAGCAATATCCGAGCAAGGAGTCATACTGGAGTCAGCAGGAGAGTCCGTTTCCTCACTGGATTCAGACGGATCGTCACCAGTGTCTTCACTCTCTCCTGCCCCCCCATCAGACTGCTCTCTCGGATATTCCCCGTCGGAGTATTCTGAAAGGTTATCTCTTGATATCCCTGAGGAGATATTTCTGGGACAAATTGGGTCCAGGATGCCTTCCACTACATCACCCTCATCAAACCTCACATTGCAGGTCTCAATTGTTCGTTTCTCTCCTGACAAAAATATACTATAGCCCTTAGTTTTAGTAGCATAGCCTACCATCACCCCTTCTGTAGCTTTCATGTCTAACTTCTTTCTGAGCTGACTGGGTTTGCCTACATATGCTCTACAACCAAAGGTTCTAAGATGTTTGACTGAAGGTTTTTTACCACTGTAGAGCTCATGTGGAGTTTTTGTCTTAAATTTGTGACATGTTCGATTTTTAGTGTATGCAAAACACAATATAGCTTCCGCCCAGAATCTGTCATGCAATTTGCTGTCGTTCAACATGGCTCTAACACAGTCAAATGCGGTTAAGTTGAATCGCTCTGATACTCCATTTTGCTGTGGGGTATATGTGTTAGTCCTCTCAGCCTTAATACCGATATCCTTCAGGTAATTTTTGAACTTATCATGGCAGAATTCCATCCCATTATCCGTCCGGATACATAGAATTTTAGTACCTAACTGCCTTTCTTCTCTGGCCTGAAACTCTTTAAAATGTGAAAATACTTCTGACTTCTGTTTCATGAGGTAAACAAAAACTTTTCTACTATAATCATCTGTTATAGTTAAAACATACTTGTTCCCACCATATGAGGCTGTGGGTAAGGGACCACACACATCCATGTGTAACAATTGCAATGGTTTAGTGGACCTTATCCTACCGGTGGGTTTATATGATACTCTCCTAGACTTAGCCAATTTACACGATTTACAATTTAACTTTTTGTATTTAAGCCTAGGAAGTCCGTTTACGGCAGAATCTTTGCTGGTTTGGAGAAGATATTCAGCGTTTATGTGGCAATATCGTTTATGCCAAAGACAGTTTGTACTATTAAGTTCAGTTACTGAACTGCTAGGCTTAGATATTGAACTATTCACATTTTTATTCTGCTTAGTTTTTGTTTTGTCAGATTTAAATTTAGTTTCTTTAAGATTAGGTGCTATTTTTACTTTGTCTATTTTTCTGGAAGCACTAGGATCCCTATCCTTGGATTTCTTATCCTTTTTGTGTTTCTTGTCTCCATCTCGATCCCTATCTTTAGATTGACGGTTTTCTACGTTATGTTGTTCCTGGGTACTATACTTAGGTTTTAAAAAATACAACCCATCCTTTCTTTTTGCATAAAAGAATTTCTCCCCTTTAGGTGTAAAAAACCATAGAACCCCATTAGCTCCATTAAAACTAAAATTTTGTTCCTCAAGAACAGATGCAGCTAATAAATTTCTCCTAAGTTTAGGAGAATACATAACATTTTCCAATTTGATAATACTTTGCTTATCCTTAAATTGGACATACATTTCCACCGTCCCGATAGCCTCAACTGGACTTTCGACATCCCCTACTGCTAGCGACATTGAAGTGCCTTTGCACTCATTAAATTTTGAAAATAACTTAATGTTATTACAGAAATGTCGCGTAGCAGCAGTGTCTACTACCCAGCTGAGTCTATCGCTAGGATCGATTACAGTATTAGCCTCAATCTGTGGAGACCCAAGAAATTCCACAATACTAGATCCATTATTTCTACTGCAATTAGATTTAGTATGACCTAGTTTGTTACACTTAAAACACTTAATTTTACTTTTAGAAATATTTACATTATGACTAGAAGTATTTACATTAGACACATTATGAGATACATTTGGAAATTTAAGTTTAGACACTTTTACTCTATTTACAAATTTCTTAGAAGTAAAATATGCAGAATTTGAACTCACAGTTTTGGAAAAGTCACTTGCTTGCTGCCTCAGTCGGCTCTCCTCCGCTGCTAGCTCTGCTTGTATTTTGCTGAGCTTGAAGTCCGAGTCATTCCATCGATATATAATTTGAACGATACCTCGGAATTCTTCCGGAAGGTACCGAATCGACTGGAATGCTACATATAGGTCTTCAATGGGGTGTTTCGCGTCTTTAAGCCTCGTCACGGCCTTCCGCAGTCTTGAGCAAAAAATGTCAACAGGCTCGTCTGGCTCCGGCCGAACGTCGAAGAACTCATCTAGTAATCTAACCAGGTTGGCTCGGGAAGGCGCTTGAAAATGTTCTTTCAAGGTATTCCATACTTGACTAGGTTCGTCGGTGACGTTTATCAACTCCTTGTATTCCGAGGATAAACTTTGATAAATGATGGCGAGCGCTCGGTCTTTCCTCCGATAAAAATCATCGTAGTCGCGGCGACTTGCATCTTCCTCGATAGGCTTAGCACTTCCATCTACGTGTCCGAAACATCCTTCTCCCTTGAGGACGAATGAGATGTCGGTACGCCAGGTGACGTAGTTGTCCCGCGTCAGCAACTCCGTTCTACTTGCCTCCATGGCCACTCGTAGTTTTGAAGAAGCAGAAACAAAAGTTCTTGTACACTGTTTACGTTTACACTGTTGCGTTTCGTTGTTCATACGAACTTCAAAATGGTGCCAGGTGCGGCCCCCATCTGAACACTGGAACGATTTCTTTAAAGATACTTGCACTTATGACTCTATTGGGCTTTGAACTGGCCCATAACCGTTTCTTTTGGAAAATTTAAAATTTGAAGATAGCAAAGCACGCACTGTCAGAGTCAATAAGTGTTGGCTGGGTTATGAAAGTACACAAGTCCAGTTTTAAAGAAAAACTTCGTTCACTTTATTTGGTGAAAAACACAACTCGGCATATTACACGTACCTGGTAATTTTCCATGCCGTAAAACATCAAAAATATACTATGTACAAAAGATTTTTAGTTGTAAATGACTAGACAGAGATTCCTTGAAGCATTTGGTAGTAAGTTACTATACTACCTCTATCACTTGCGTGTATTTCAGCCACCATCACTTGGCAAAGGGAAACCAAAGGATAAAACATCAGGAAAATATTTAAAGCGGCTTCCGAACGTTTGTAAGTAAATTTAACGTTCAATACATGCTGGTCCAAACTGACCACATCTGCATCCGTTTCGACTATTCACCGTCGTCAAACGATATTCCGCAGTGCTTCTGTCAAAAAAAACATTTCTGTCTGCCTGCATCAGACCATCAGTGTCTATCTCGTCTGACTTCTTCAGACGTCTGATCTCGATCGACCTCTTTCGACCTTCTCATTTGCTTCAAGAAACCTCTGCCTTATATATCCGAGAATGGACAGTTCCGGAAACGCCCCCGGATATGCAAATCAGATGCGTACGCATTGAGAACTGATTTGCATGAAACCTCATGTTGAAAAACGTCACGGTTCAAGCCGGTGAACGGGAAGAGTCGTTCATATTAAATTTGCATAAACGCCCGTTCACGGGAACGTGAATCGCGATGTATTGATTATTTCCAACATAAACTCTGTAATAATACTTTCGGTAGTTATGGAACTGATTTATGTGAATATCGCTTAAAATCGCACTAAAATATAAAATAACTAAAAATCTAATTCAAATTTAAAAAGAATAATGCCTAAGGAAATAATGCCTCTTCATGGATTATGAAATCTCTGTGTACCAAATTCCATGGCCGTACGACGCTTAGACTTCCAGCCACAGATTGCACAGGCACACACACACACACACACAAACCGACACACAGACACACAAACCGACACATCTCCTTCTATCGTAAGCAAGTTTTTAGAAGTTCGTAGTATTTTCCCATGTGCATTTAAAATGTTTTTGTACTAAATTTGAAGTTAATCAGCTGAATTGTTTCAAATCATTGTAACCTATTTCGTAGTACGTATTAGTGTTCTGAGCTCATCTAGCAGAAATTATGTATTCAGAAAAAATGTGTTAAAACATTATTACGAAAATACCATATAACGAAGGAATTTTGAAGCTCCGTGATTTTGTTATAAAGTAGTTTGTATGGCTACGAAAAATCGTCACTTTTCCAGTGGGACATATATGGCGGTAGAAGTATTACCTAAATTCTACAATTATTTAATTATTTCTGAATCAAAAAATTAGTGAGTAACACTGTTAGTCGGTATAATTTGCACTTTTTTCGTACATTTTGAATGGGGAAAAATTGATATGTTGTGTTTGCCGTTGGTACAAACTACATAAGGACAGTTTTCGATATTTTTATTCTCAGATTCAATAATATGTCATTTTTATATCAGAATTGCTTCACAACACAGCTTAAAGGGCACATGAAAATAGAAGATACAATACATCCTGGTGTCTGTAGATACTGTCATTCATACCATGTCAACAGTCCATCTGAATAATAAAGAGCTTATATATGCCTTCTGTGTGAAGATCTTGAAAAACCACGTAACTTATTAACCAATCAACGGAGATTATAAACCAATCAACAAAATGATATTTTCACAGAACTCGACAAGTTGGCAATATTTCGCCATATTTACCACCGAGGTTATCGACTTTACCGAAAAGATAAAGTGACCTAGAATTTCAATTTACAATGAAATTTTTTTGTTACGTATTAGTAACAACTTGATGACAATTCCGTCACATTCATCCACTTCCATTTCATCTAAGTCACATTTCTTTTAATATGTGCTCCTTACGGAAGGAGATGCTTCACATCAAAAACAAATATTACAGAGCACCAAGATTATCCTGTTTTAAAATATCTAACACAACGCAGAATTTGTAGTTATTTTCAAAATCCAACTGCAGATTAAACACAACTAAAATACTTACACCTAGATAGATATTAATTAACGAAGCGCAAATTTAATCCTCTCTAATTTTATTTACAGAAATTTGCACCACAGATAAAATAATACTCAGGAGATTCGAACAGAAGAATTAAGCAGGTGCAAAGATTCTCCAACATAGTCCAGAAAAATATTTTTCAGAATTTCAGGCGGTATTAACTGTAAGCTTCACTACATTCATGAGTATTATTTCTGATTTGGTGAGGACTTATTTACATCAGTGAAGATTCAAATACTTAAAAATATTTGTGTGTGCGAGAAATTTAATCTTGTGATGCGAGTGTTTTTCGACCTGGAAATTCAACTTCGCTGTTCGAATCATAATAAATCTATGGAATAGATAATTTTTGAAAGCCTATTAAAGCATGAAATTGTATGGATTAGGACGCGCTCTTGCAATATTTAGGAATAACTTATTTTAATTTTGTAAGCGCAATCAAAGTAAGATGATTTTATCAACACTCCCACTGCAGCTAGCAGCATCCATTGACCAGCTATATGCTTTTTATGCGCCTTAAGGCATGGGGCATCTGATACCTGCAATGACAATAAAAAAAAGAGAGAGAGACAGAAATGGGACAGTACATGACTTTCCATATAAACCAAATCAATTGTGTCCCTATTTCTCTCACAATTATACAAATTAAATTTAATAATAAAAAAATAACACGATAATTGTTTGAAATTTCCACTAAATTTGCAATTTTAATACAATTTATGATTTCGTTTGGGAACTGGATGCATTTTCAAAGACGTAGCTTATCAATGGAGATTTTAAACCAATCACCAAAATTATATAAGTTTCCAGAACTCGCCAAAGGTCACCAAGTTAGCAATTTTTCGCCAAACTACGCACCAAGGGCACCGATTTTGTCGACAAAATCATGTGATGCAGACCTTCAAATTATGATAAATGTATTCTGTTAAATATTAGTAACGATATGATGTCAATTCCGTCACATGCATCCACTTCCATTTTATCTAAGTCACATTGTTTTTAATATGTACTCCCTACGCATGAAGATGTTTCACATCAAAAACAAATATTCCAGAACACAAACGCAATCCTAATTTAAAATATCTAACACAGCACAGAACTTGCAGTTATTTTGAAAATTCAACTTCTGATTAAACACTACTAAACTCCATACACCTATATAGATATTAATTAACGAAGTGCAAATATAATCCTGCTTAATTTATTTACACAAATCTGCACCACAGATAAAAGAATAAGCAGGAGATTTAAACAGAGAAGTTAAGCAGGTGCAAAGATTCTCGAATATAATCCTGGAAAATATTTTTCAAGATTTCAGACGTTACTAACTGTGAGCTTTGCTGCATTCATGAGTATTATTTCTGATTTGGTGAAAACTTATTTAAATCAGAGAAGATTCAAATACTTAAAAATAATTTGGTATGTGAGAAATTTAATCATGTGGTGCAAATGTTTCTCGACCGTAAAATTCAACTTCGCTGTTCGAATTATAATAAATCTATAGAATAGATAATTCTTGAAAGCCTGTTCAAACATAAAATTTTATGGATTAGGACGGGCTCTTACAATGTTTAGGAATAACTTATTACTTTCCTCATATACATAATATATAAGGAAAGTATTGTGACGGTGTCGAAAATTCGAATTCAAGTTTTCGATGGGAGAGCACGTTTCAAGCATCCCTGATCACGAATCGAACATTTTTGAGGTTATGTCTGTGTGTGCGTGCGTGCGTGTGTGTGTTTGTGTGTGTGTGTGAAAGTCTGTGTGTGTGTGTGTGCGTGTGTGTGAATCTGTGGAGACGATACCTCTCGAACGAATGGAGCGATTCGAATGAAATTTGGTACAAAAATCACAACCTGTGAATTCTGGAAGCCTATTGCTTTAAAACACAATCTAATGTTCAGAACACCTCCCCCCCCCTTAAATTTTCGAAAGAAATTTTGAAAAAAACACCAAAAAATCAAAACCTTTAGTAAAATTACGCAAATAGACATTTCTTATGTAATTTTCCCTTAGAAAACGATTGACATAAACTTTAAAACTCGAGCATGAACCGTTCTCGAGATATTGCGCATTTTTAAAACAAATTTATCAAAAAATCCCATAAATTAAAAAAATATATTAACTCTTGAGAAACATGCTCACTTTCATATGTAATATCATGCGATAAATTTGGTGACATCATTGTCGTGGATCTAGCTCTTTCCATTCATGAGAAAAGATACTTTGGGTAATACTTTTGTATTTGAACGCCAATAGTCCTTTATCTGCTATGAGAATAACTTATTTCTCCGTCAATAACGCTTGACGAGATTTTGGCGACTTATTTTGTGGAATGTCGCCAACTTGATGACTTTTTAAATGTTGCCAAATTAACAAAAATCTCGCCAAATGGATAAAAATAACGCTAAATCAATGAAAATGACGACTAATTGTCGAAAATTCAATATCTTGGAAAGAATATAAGTATGTACTATAAGAAAAGCCTATTTTTTTTACTGTAAAAGTAGTAAATTCATTGCATTATATAAGGAAAATCATGTGTTGCCCACATCAGATTTTTTTTCATTTTGTGAGCGCAATCAAAGTAAGATGTTTTTATCAGCACTTCTACTGCATCTAGCAGCATTCATTGACCGGCTTTGTGCTTTTCATGATCCTTGTACATATAATGGGACATCTGATACCAACAATGGCGGCACAAAATCTGATGTGGGCAGCATATGACTTTCCCTGAAGACTCAAATGTATTTTCTCTTTATTTCTTTCTTAATTCTTTAAATTTAAATTTATTGCGAAAAATAATTTGATAATTGTTTGAAATGTCTTCTGAATTTGCAATTTTAATTCAATTTTCGACTTTCTTTTACTGGGTGTATTTTCAAAGGCGGTGTTGCAAAAATTTGAATAATCTACAATATTTCGAGAACAGTCCTAGTTGTAGTCCTAGATAGGAAAGTCGTAGTCCTAGAGGAATGCGGTTGAACTTTTCATTGTCAAAAATTGCGTATATAACAAGTATTTAATTGACACATATGAACGTAGTCTTTTATCTCAGATTTTGAAGATTTTTGCGGGCCATTTTGCAAAAATAAGCAGGCTTCATTTTCTTCTGAATCTTTCCAAATGTAATCTGCACCAGACTTACTGCACTAGTGACTTACATATCAAATTTTATTAAATTTGGTTAATTAGTTTTGAGTTAGAGTGGACACACATACATTACTCAAACAAATACACATACATACATATATACACAGATGTCATGCTACAAATAGTCTAGAGTGCTCGACGTGTGTAGATCAGTCGAAAACTCGAGTTACGATTTTCGGCACGATTCCAATACTATCCCTATGCATTACCATGTATTGAAGGAAAAACAACATATGTGTATATGTGCCATAATTGTACAAATATCTATGGAGATATTCAGTTATACCAAGCAGGTCGCATCAAACTTCCTAAAAAACAAGAAAGATCAATCATGCATAAAGCATTGATTATGAAACACTTTCTAACTTCAATGCAATTTTATATAAATATCTCTGAAATGCGATATATTCCTCGGTAATATCTTTTAAATTATCGCAATACTATATAAATTTATTATATTTGAAAACTTCATCGAAGAAAATGAACTTCATTCAAATGACGGCATTGAAATAAAAATTGCCTGGTTTAAACATCTCTAAAATGCCATACATTCCTCGGTAATATTTTTAAAATTATCATAACACAACAATAATTTATTATATTTGAGAACTTCATCGGAAACAAATGAACTTTATTCAAATGACGTCATCGAAATATAAATCGCCTCTCTATAAAAGCAGCATTTCATTCATAAACATTTCTCCAATCGTTTCATTCATCACAATAGTATAATATTTTATTTTATTTAAAAATTTGAAAAATTGTTATCTACCATATTTATTTTAAAATATGAAACCTCTGTTACATATAAATAAATCAACTCTTGGAAAGATATTTATTATATAATATATCACTTTTTTCTATCTGGAGGATATAGTGAGAATCAGAATTTAATTGAATTTGTTTTTCTCCCTATATTAAATAAGTTTTATTTACAAAACTACTTAACATATTTCACTGAAATTTTTTTTATATATTTTATGGGATAATTTGAATATTTCCTAAAATTTTCGAAGCAATTTGTGAATTTTAAATTCACTTAAAAAATGTTTGAAAAATTAGGTCCATTGGGTTCAATGTACTTCATTTCTTCAACCCCGGTTCAATCCAAAACTAATTGGGTGATATTATTCATTTAAATTGCCGTAGGTCCCACAGACCGTCTGAAAAACATACTAAAATTTCATTTTAATATAGTCATTTTTACGGCAGTTATCGTGCTAACGGACAGGCAGACAGACAGACAGACAGAATGAACAAAGTCATAAACACTTTTCAACTATGTTGTAAAGTGTTAAAAATTTGATGTGGGCAACATCTGACTTTCCTTATATAATGCAATGAATTTACTACTTTTACAGTAAAATAAAATAGGTTATTCGTATAGTGGATACTAATATTCTTTCCCCAATATTGACATTTCGTCAATAAGTCGTCATTTTCATTGATTTAGCGTCATTGTTATCCATTTGGAGAGCTTTTCGTTAATTTGGCAACATTTAAAAAACGATATTCGATAAAAAACGATTGGCGATATTCCACCACACTCCTCGCCAAAATTTTGCCAAGCGTAGTGGACGGAGAAATAAGTTATTCTTATAACAGATTGCCGTTCAAATGCAAAAGTATTACTCAAAGTATATTTTCTCGTGAATGGAACGAGCTAGATCCACGAGAATGATGCTACCAAATTTATCGCATGATATTACAAATGAAAAGTGAACATGTTTATCAACAATTAATATTTTTTTTTAATTCATGGGATTTTTTTTATAAATTTGTTTGAAAAATATGCAATATTTCGAGAACGGTTCATACTAGCGTTCTAAAATTTATGTTAATCGTTTTCTACGGAAAAATTACATAAGAAATGTCTATTTGCGTAACTTTATTAAAGGTTTTGATTTTTTGATGAATTTTTCAAAATTACACTCGACACTTTAAGGGGTTCTGAACATTCGATTGTGTTTAAAAACAATAGACTTCCAGTATTCATGGATTGTAATGTTTGTACCAAATTCCATTCGAATTGCTTCATTAGTTCGTGGGATATCGTCTACACAGACTCACTGACTCACACACACACACACACACACACAGACATCACCTCAAAAATCTTCGATTGGTGATCAGGGATGCTTGAAACATGCTCTCCCGTCGAAAACTCGAATTCAAATTTTCGACCCCGTCACAATTCTTTCTTTATACATTATATGTATATAAGGAAAGTAATGAGTACGTGCCGTATGAACGACCAACTGTAGACCAACTGTTCCGTGTAGCAGGGCCGTAGCCAGCTTGGGGCCAGAGAGGGCTAAGCCTCCCCAAGAAGTATACTCAGCCCCTCCCCCCCCCCACTCCTTATAAACATATTACAGTTTCAGTAGTGATATGAAAATTCATCCAACATGTCATTCAAATTTTGCATAAAAATTGCTTTGACATTTTTACTTTCCTTATATACATAATGTACAAAGAAAGTATTGTGATGCGGTCGAAAATTCGAATTCGAGTTTTGAACGGGAGAGCACGTTTCAAGCATCCCTGATCACGAATCGAACATTTTTGAGGTTATGTCTGTGTGTGTGTATATGTTTGTGTGTGTGCAAGTATGTGTGTATGTGTGTGTATGTGTGTGTATGTGTGAAAGTATGTGTGTGTGTGTGTGTGTGTGTGAAAGTATGTGTGTGTGTGTGTGTGTGTGTGTGTGTGTGTGTGTGTGTGTGTGTGTCAGTGGAGACGATATCTCTCACGCACGAATGGAGTGATTCAAATGAAATTTGGTACAAAAATCACAATTCGTGAATACTGGAAGCCTATAGTTTTAAAACACAACCGAATATTCAAAATCCCGCTAGATTTTTGAGTGAAATTTTGAAAAAATCATCAAAAAATCAAAATATTTAATAAAGTTACGCAAATAGTCATTTCTTATGAAATATTTCTTTAGAAAACGCTTGATATAAACTTTATAACGCTAGCATGAACAGTTCTCGAGATATTACACATTTTTAAAATAAATTTATCAAAAAAATCCCATAAATAAAAAATAATTAACTCTTTAGAAACATGGTCACTTTTCATATGTAATATCATTCTCGTGGATCTAACTTGTTCCATTCACAAGAAAATATGGTTTAAGTAATACTTTTGTATTTAAACGCGAACAGTCATTTATCTGCTGTAAGAATAACTTATTTTTCAATCCATAGCGATTGGAGAGATTTTGGCAACGAATTTGGCGGAATGTCGCCAACTTAGCGACTTTTTAAAATGTTACCAAATTATCGAAAATCTCGCCAAATGGATGAAAATGACGCTAAATCAATGAAAATAACGAGAAATTGAAGAAAATTTAACATCTTGGAGAGGATATAAATATTCTACTATAAGAACAACATTTTTTTAAACTGGAAAAGTGGTAGTAAATTCATTGCATTATATAAGGAAAGTCATGTGCTGTACACATCAGATTTTTTTTATAAATTACTTCGTTTTAAAGAGTATCTCAGTTTATCTAAATTTGTGGTTATACAAATGATCAATTTTTTTACGTATTTAATTTAATTTTTTTTTTTACATTTGCTAATAATTAAAAATATTTGTATTATTGCTACATTCACTGATATATATTATAGAGACAAAACCAACTGGTTACGAGTTAGTATTAAGTGTTAACTTGTATGTACTATCTGAAATTTTCTTCATCTTTGCTACCAGCTTATGTCAAAATCAATTGTAATTATTATATATTAATATTGATGTATAGTAGCTATATGGATTTGCCGAACTCTTAGCTTACAAATATAAATATGTAATTGATTATTTATTAATAATTTATATTGATTGTAATATATAATAATAACTATTACGGTTTATGAATGCTAATGTTTAATTTTGTTTTTAGTTAGTCCCTCCTCTTTAGTGAGTCCCTCCTCTTTAGTGAGTCCCTCCTTGTTTTTAGTGAGTCATTCCTTTGATGTATAGTAGCTATATGGATTTACCGAACTCTTAGCTTACAAATATAAATATGTAATTGATTATTTATTAATAATTTATATGGATTGTAATATATAATAATAACTATTACGGTTTATGAATGCTAATGTTTAATTTTGTTTTTAGTGAGTCCCTCCTCTTTAGTGAGTCCCTCCTTGTTTTAGTGAGTCATTCCTTTGATGTATAGTAGCTATATGGATTTACCGAACTCTTAGCTTACAAATATAAATATGTAATTGATTATTTATTAATAATTTATATTGATTGTAATATATAATAATAACTATTACGGTTTATGAATGCTAATGTTTAATTTTGTTTTTAGTGAGTCCCTCCTCTTTAGTGAGTCCCTCCTTGTTTTTAGTGAGGCATTCCTTTGATGTATAGTAGCTATATGGATTTACCGAACTCTTAGCTTACAAATATAAATATGTAATTGATTATTTATTAATAATTTATATTGATTGTAATATATAATATTAACTATTACGGTTTATGAATGCTAATGTTTAATTTTGTTTTTAGTGAGTCCCTCCTCTTTAGTGAGTCCCTCCTTGTTTTTAGTGAGTCATTCCTTTGATGTATAGTAGCTATATGGATTTACCGAACTCTTAGCTTACAAATATAAATATGTAATTGATTATTTATTAATAATTTATATTGATTGTAATATATAATAATAACTATTACGGTTTATGAATGCTAATGTTTAATTTTGTTTTTAGTGAGTCCCTCCTCTTTAGTGAGTCCCTCCTTGTTTTTAGTGAGTCATTCCTTTGATGTATAGTAGCTATATGGATTTATCGAACTCTTAGCTTACAAATATAAATATGTAATTGATTATCTATTAATAATTTATATTGATTGTAATATATAATAATAACTATTACGGTATATGAATACTAATGTTTAATTATGTTTTTAGTGAGTCCCTCCTCTTTAGTGAGTCCCTCCTTGTTTTTAGTGAGTCATTCCTTTGATGTATAGTAGCTATACGGATTTACCGAACTCTTAGCTTACAAATATAAATATGTAATTGATTATTTATTAATAATTTATATTGATTGTAATATATAATAATAACTATTACGGTTTATGAATGCTAATGTTTAATTTTGTTTTTAGTGAGTCCTTCCTCTTTAGTGAGTCCCTCCTTGTTTTTAGTGAGTCATTCCTTTGATGTATAGTAGCTATATGGATTTATCGAACTCTTAGCTTACAAATATAAATATGTAATTGATTATCTATTAATAATTTATATTGATTGTAATATATAATAATAACTATTACGGTATATGAATACTAATGTTTAATTATGTTTTTAGTGAGTCCCTCCTCTTTAGTGAGTCCCTCCTTGTTTTTAGTGAGTCATTCCTTTGATGTATAGTAGCTATACGGATTTACCGAACTCTTAGCTTACAAATATAAATATGTAATTGATTATTTATTAATAATTTATATTGATTGTAATATATAATAATAACTATTACGGTTTATGAATGCTAATGTTTAATTTTGTTTTTAGTGAGTCCTTCCTCTTTAGTGAGTCCCTCCTTGTTTTTAGTGAGTCATTCCTTTGATGTATAGTAGCTATATGGATTTACCGAACTCTTAGCTTACAAATATAAATATGTAATTGATTATTTATTAATAATTTATATTGATTGTAATATATAATAATAACTATTACGGTTTATGAATGCTAATGTTTAATTTTGTTTTTAGTGAGTCCCTCCTCTTTAGTGAGTCCCTCCTTGTTTTTAGTGAGTCATTCCTTTGATGTATAGTAGCTATATGGATTTACCGAACTCTTAGCTTACAAATATAAATATGTAATTGATTATTTATTAATAATTTATATTGATTGTAATATATAATAATAACTATTACGGTTTATGAATGCTAATGTTTAATTTTGTTTTTAGTGAGTCCCTCCTCTTTAGTGAGTCCCTCCTTGTTTTTAGTGAGTCATTCCTTTGATGTATAGTGCTATATGGATTTACCGAACTCTTAGCTTACAAATATAAATATGTAATTGATTATTTATTAATAATTTATATTGATTGTAATATATAATAATAACTATTACGGTTTATGAATGCTAATGTTTAATTTTGTTTTTAGTGAGTCCCTCCTCTTTAGTGAGTCCCTCCTTGTTTTTAGTGAGTCATTCCTTTGATGTATAGTAGCTATATGGATTTACCGAACTCTTAGCTTACAAATATAAATATGTAATTGATTATTTATTAATAATTTATATTGATTGTAATATATAATAATAACTATTACGGTTTATGAATGCTAATGTTTAATTTTGTTTTTAGTGAGTCCCTCCTCTTTAGTGAGTCCCTCCTTGTTTTTAGTGAGTCATTCCTTTGATGTATAGTAGCTATATGGATTTACCGAACTCTTAGCTTACAAATATAAATATGTAATTGATTATTTATTAATAATTTATATTGATTGTAATATATAATAATAACTATTACGGTATATGAATACTAATGTTTAATTTTGTTTTTAGTGAGTCCCTCCTCTTTAGTGAGTTCCTCCTTGTTTTTAGTGAGTCATTCCTTTGATGTATAGTAGCTATACGGATTTACCGAACTCTTAGCTTACAAATATAAATATGTAATTGATTATTTATTAATAATTTATATTGATTGTAATATATAATAATAACTATTACGGTTTATGAATGCCAATGTTTAATTTTGTTTTTAGTGAGTCCCTCCTCTTTAGTGAGTCCCTCCTTGTTTTTAGTGAGTCATTCCTTTGATGTATAGTAGCTATATGGATTTACCGAACTCTTAGCTTACAAATATAAATATGTAATTGATTATTTATTAATAATTTATATTGATTCTAATATATAATAATAACTATTACGGTTTATGAATGCTAATGTTTAATTTTGTTTTTAGTGAGTCCCTCCTTCTAAGCTGTTGAGACCCCAACCCACCCTTGTATTTCAATCCAGACCCTCTTGAATTTCGTTTCTGGTTACTGCTTTGCTGTGTACGCTTTTGGTAACATTTGTATTCCAAAATCTAACCAATCGGCTGCAAACAGAATAATCTGTTATTAACTTCTTTACATACATATTATGATGCATAGGGAAAGTATTGTGACGGTATCGGAAATTCGGATTCGAGTTTTCGACGGAAGAGCACGTTTCAAGCATTCCTGAACTGGAACGGAATGATCCTGAGGTGATGTCTGTATGTATGTATGTGCATCCACGGACCTGTGGATGTCATACTTTTCGAACGAATGGTGAGTTTTGAGTGTAATTTGTTACGATTAATAATATTCATGAAGACTGGAGCTCTGTTAATTTTAAACGCGATCGAACGCTTTATAGACCCCAAATTTTCGAATTAATTTTTGGAAAAAATCATAAAAAATAAGGACATTCAATAA
Source organism: Amaurobius ferox (assembly GCA_951213105.1). NCBI lineage: Eukaryota > Metazoa > Arthropoda > Arachnida > Araneae > Amaurobiidae > Amaurobius > Amaurobius ferox. Next base: position 91,289,937 of record OX578154.1, read on the forward strand.
TGCAATATAAATTATCATTTTTTTATTCTGAAAAAATGGCACAAACTTCAGAACTCTATCTCTAGAGCTTTCGATAAATATTATGCGCGTAAGTTCCAAAATCAGTGCTTTCAGAAATATTTGATCACAAAGTATGTATTTATACTTTGTCTTGGGTTGTTGATGTATTGTATTTTCCATCTCCAGAAATACATCCATCGCCAGAAATACAATTTTCCATCTCCAGAAATATAATTAACATTCAGAAATACCAACGGTATCAAAATGTTCAGAAGTGACCAGACTTTACAACTAGGCAATAAGGAAAAAAAATCTGATGTGGACAGCACATGACTTGCCCTGCAGACTCAAAATCATGTTTTCTTTATTTCTTTAATTCATTAAATTGAGTTTAATTGCACAAAATATCACTGAATTTCCACAAAATAACACTGAATTTGCATTTTTAATTCAATTTTTCATTTTATTTAGTAATGGACATTACATTAGTATTGGGTCAAAGGCGGCGTAACAAAAATGCGAAAAAACTCGGGAACGGTTAGTTCTGGAACGGTTAGTTCGGGAACGGTTAGTTCTAGAGTAATGGAGTTGGTCTTATTGATTTTTCCACGTCAAAATTACATATAAAACAAGCATTTAATGGATACATTTTAGCATACGTAGTCTTTTACTTTAGATTTTGGCAATTTTTGTATTAAAAGACAAGTTCTTCTATTTCGAATTGCACCAAAAACGAATCATCACCAGGGTATCCCACAAGTGACTTATCTACCGAATTTTGTCCCACAAGTGACTTATGTACCGAATTTCGATGAATTAGACTTTTAGCTATAGTGAATACATGAGATTTTTGCGGGCCATGTCGCAAAAAAAGGCGGGTTCTTTTATCCCGAATCGTACCAAAATCGAATCAGCACCAAGGTCACACACAAGTGACTTACCTACCAAAATTTATGAAATTTGATCCATTATTTTTGACTTCGAGTGGGTACATACATTTCACAGAGAGACACACAGACAAACAGACAGACACATAGACGCCACGCTGAAAATAAGTTTTTTCGTATTCTAGAGGTCCCAAAACGTGTAGATCCATCGAAAACTTGAGTTACAAATTTCGACACAATTCCAATACTTTCTCTATACATTACCATGTATTGCAAGGAAAGTAAAAAATGCCATTTTCATCGTTTTAAGAACAAAGTGTTCTAAATATGCCATGATCATGAATTTAAATTTAGGGACATTTGGATGCAAGTTAATGGGCGCGTGAATTTAAGTTTGAGTTGCTCCAATCAGCAAATTACAAGATAATGAAACAAAGCAGTATGTTATTATAACGCATCGAGAAAACACTGACTTATCTAGACTTTTAGCGCTCTGAAGCGCAAAATTCCAGGGCTCACTTTTCCGTAATAGTATTTGGTCCTTGAGCCAAAAATATGTTCAGCGCAATAGGCGCTGCCCCCTCCCCCCTTTCGTTCGGCGTCTTGGAGCCATCGGTCCACCTAGCTCCATAGCGATACTGTACGCCACTGAGTGAAGCATTAGAAATGTTTTCTAACTATATGAATTAGTATCAGTATCAAGTAAAAGCGGATATGATACAACTTTTGCTGCAAAGAAAAATGCGCAATATAGCATCAGAAAAGGCATATAGTGACATGAAACAAACAAAAATAAAAAACTTTATTGTTTTAAGAAGAAATACTCAATTTTCATTCAGCACTATATTGCAGTCCAATTGTTTCTCCAATTTATGACGACGCATGTGAAATTAGTACTTGTATGATATGTACTGCAATGATACAAAATGTGTGTTTGTGAAATATCATTCTTTCATTTTTTGTGACAATGTTTTGTGCACAAGGCCTGATTAACGCACGGGCCTCCACCGCGACCCTGGGTCACAGATTTTAAGAGGCCCTAATTTTGTATGTAAATAAAATACACTTTAGTCAGAAATAATTTTTTAATTAATTTAAACCTGGTAATATTAATTTATATTTTGAAATTTGTTAATAGTTTTAAATATTGTACATCCTTTAAAGTCTTAATATATTACCTTTAAATAAAATATTTGGAAGTTTTCTATGCGTACAAAGCCTTCGTAACTGTGATTCTAAACCCCTGTAAATATGTTATGTGGTGTTTTGCATGTGTTTGGTATGTGTATAGTGCTCCAAATTAACACAGTTCCGCATCAGAACTGTATCGATATCGAGACGCTGTAACACATCCATTTATAATGTATTCGATAAAAGAACCACCGACAAAATTATATCAAGTGCCAAATAGTATTTGTTGCGATACTGGTTTAGTGGTATGTTATGTAATGATTTTGTTGTTGTTGAAACCCAGACCGTCCGACCTACCAGAAAGGTGTAAGGTAACTGTTTGGACGGTCGGTAAGTGCCACCCAATTTAGACCGGAACCCAGTGGGGGAGGCATCCACAGGGACCGTACCCTCCTTCCCCTACCACCAACTTCTCGGAAGGACTTTCGGACCCACATGTTTAACGTGATCGTACTCCGCATGAACACGGCGGCAGTTCTGGCAGTGGCTGGAATCGAACCCGGGCCTACCGAGTGCAACTCCAGCGCGCTAACCAATGGGCCACCGCGCCCTATGTAATGATTTTGTGTAAAAATTCTTTGAATATTCTTCTTTTGATCTTTTGAGTGTTGATCTGTAATAGATTTATATACGTATACTGTATATGAAAACAAATGAAAATTTTTACATAGTCTTTTTCATTCATCTGTCCCGATCCCTGATGGATTGTCGTGGTACAACTTTAATATTAATTATATACTGTTATAATGTACATATAGATGGCAGCACTAACAAAAGTAGTTTATGTTTAATTTCTGTTCTGAATGGAAGTGCATAATATGATGTATATCCCAAGCACTGTATTTTCGTCCTCACCTTCCAGAAATATTATTAAATAACATTCATAAATCACTAATGCCTTTTCCGAGTTTAACATATAACATTTTCTAGAAATAGGGTCATAGAATCTCAAGAAGTTTTTTTTGTTTATTTTAACTTTATTATCATGTGTCCAATGGATTTAGAAATATTGATTTTCTAATTTTCCCCTACATTAGAATAATAATCATGTCATTTACAAAAAAATCAATCTCCAGTAGAATAAATAAATTCCCCAAGCAAAAACACGAAAAATATCAGAAGGACAAATGCTGATCCCATCGTAAAAAATTGGTTGAGGTTTTCTTAAAAAATAAAATCCGGAAAAATTCAGAAGTGCAACTCTGTACATTTATACTTATTTAAAATGATTAATAATTTAATAATTTATACAATATTATATAGGATATTATTTATATTATATATGTTTCTGATCATTGTTAGATTATTACTCTACAATGAATTTTAAAGATACATACATCTGGTGCTGCCATCTATTAAATATAGTTGTAAATATTTCGAAAAGAGTATTTCATTTTATTGTTTTATTTTTATTTCATTTTATTTTCATTTTATTTGTATTTCATGCTTGATAACTGGATAAAAAACTTAAAAAAATTAAATACCATAATTATATAACTATTAACATAAGAAATAATTCTTCTCGCCATTTATAAAATTAGATGAAGAGGAATACATCAGTTTTAAGTTATCAATTTTATTATTTTTATTTTGCATGGATTTCCACATATGAGGCGTATTTTTAAACTGGGCCACATAAAGCACATCTTCATAAAAATTACTGAAAAAAAAATAGTATTATATATTCCGCAATTTTTACTTTTATAACATGTTGGTATTTGTACACTAAAATAAGAGAAAAATCATACTAAACATTTATCAAGATTTAATTAAAGTAATACAAAAAACAAATTTCAGTCATTTCAAATGTGTGAGAAGTATACGGTATGCACGTTGCGAATTTATGTGTAAGATAAACAGGAATGAATAAAATATTAATTATGCTTTTTTATCAAGGACACTAGTATGAAAAGTATAAAATAGAAAATCCACACAACAAACAAATGAAATATTTTGTATTGAAAGATCACATTCTACATAAAAATTGGCTTACAATTAAATACAGTATCTGTTCTAAACAGCATATCAATACATCTACGTGCTTCGCTTACGAAAAGCTCATTGTAAAATCAGTAAATTCAATTAATATAAGTTTCTTCGTTTGACAAACTTAGGTGTTGGGGTCAATTTTCAGTGCCAATTTTTGGTTTTCATCATTTTATGTAAAGAAGATCCAAATTATTATCTCTCATCAGGAGCAAACCGCTGCATTCCATATTTTCCAGAATACGAAATCCTTAGTATAAAATTATGTGGTGTCGACATGGAAATTATTTAGAGTCCTTTTATAAATATTAGTATAAACGAACTCCCCGAACACCTAATTTTAAATAATCATAGATAGCTGTTTTCAACTTTTAAAAATAAATATTTTAAAAATAAATATTTTAAAAATAAATATTTTAAAAAGGCGGTGTTTTGCAGATAAACAGTCTCACCCTCATTGAAATACACATCACCTCACTGAAATACACACACCCTCCAATACAGCCAATTTATCGAATATAGATATTCATCGAATATAGATATTCATCGAATATAGATATTCATCGAATATAGATGGTACAAAAACACGCATTTTTGGCCGCATTTTTGCAAAAACGCACATTTTTTGTGAAAAAAATGCAAAAGTGTTAAAACCTATATTAATTCCCGTAGAGAAATTCGACATTTAAAAAAAAATCGGCGATTCCGCATTTTTCAAAAAACACATTTTTGGCCGATTTTTTACAAGAACCACACATTTTTTGTAAAAAATGTGCAAACGTGTGAAAAACATGTTATTTCCCATAAAGAAATCCCACAATCCACAAAATTCAACTTATTGAAAAAACGCACATTTTGGTTGTTTTTTACAGTTTTTGAAACATAAAAACACATTTTTTTACTAAATTTTACGAAAAATTTGTAAAAGTGTGAAAACCCATGTTATTTCCCATAGAGAAATAGACTCAATTCATCGAATATAGATATTCATCGAATATAGATGGTTCAAAAACACGCATTTTTGGCAGCATTTTTGCAAAAACGCACATTTTTTGTGAAAATAATGCAAAAATTTGAAAACCTATGTTAATTCTCATAGAGAAATTCGACATTTAAAAAAAAAACGGCCGATTCCGCATTTTTCAAAAAAACACATTTTTGGCCGTTTTTTTTTACAAAAACCACACATTTTTGTAAAAAATGTGCAAAAGTGTGAAAACGCATGTTATTTCCCATAGAGAAATAGACTCAATTCATCGAATATAGAGATTCATCGAATATACATATTCATCGAATATAGATATTCATCGACTATAGATGGTTCAAAAACACGCATTTTTGGCCGCATTTTTGCAAAAACACACATTTTTTGTGAAAAAAATGCAAAAGTGTGAAAAACTATGTTAATTCTTATAGAGAAATTCGACATTTTAAAAAAAATCGGCCGGTTCTGCATTTTTCAGAAAACACATTTTTGACAGTTTTTTTACAAAAACCACGCTTTGTTTGTAAAAAATGTGCAAAACTGTGAAAACCCATGTTATTTCCCTTAGAGAAATTCCACAATCCCAAAAATTCAACTTATTCAAAAAACGGAAATTTAGGTGTTTTTTACAGTTTTTGATACAGTTTTGTGAAAAATTAGCACAAGTGCGAAAACCTATATTTGTGTTTTAAGAAATTCTCACGCGGGATTCTCACAGTTAACTTTACAGTTCAATTCGCTGCTCGTGACCGCGATATAACGGAGAGATAGTGTAAGCACTCTTTTTCCCTTTAGAAGGCGGAGGGATATTCAGTACTTAATCACTTAATTTAATTAGCTAAATTGTAATTAATATAATTTAATTAACTTAGAAAAGAAATCCCATTAAGGGAGAAAATTCCCAAGTTCCATCCTCAATATTTTACATTAGAAATATTTCATTTCTAAGCTCCGACTTTAAGTTTTCGTGGCTAGGGGAGCGCTGGAGGTTCCATACCTCAATTGAGGGTGTTGCCACCCCCAAAAAGTTTCTCCAATACTTAGAAAAAAAAACTTATTCGAAAAAAATTCATTTTTAAGCTCCAGCTTTAAGTTTCCACCGCTAGGGAGCGCTGGAGATTCCATACCTCAATTGAGGGTGTTGCCACCCCAAACAAGCTTTTCCAATACTTATTAAAAACTTAATCGAAAAAAATTAATTTATCCCTAAACCCTTCGTACAAGACTACGAAATCGTTGCCACCCGAAAAAAAGTTTTTCAAAAACTAAAACCCCCTCATTTTTCCATTTCATTCTTTTTCACCCCCGTTCAGGATTACGGAATCCAAGATGGCGGCCATACCTCACCATACCTTCTCTGTTGGTGAACACCCACTATTTCACTACTCGTGTTCACTACTATTTTTAATAATAGCAGAACTATTAAGGGACATGTTACTGTGGAAAAATATTAGAATATTATTCATGAAATGTTCTCAGAGAAAAATTTGGAGAAACACATATGTATTTATACTATAGTAAAGTATAAGTTACCGAAAGGACTTTTTTGTTAACAAATTATTTGCTTATTGGACTAAAATATCTTTGTTTCTAATTGTAATAAATATCTAACACTTATATATAACTAGAAGCACACCCATTCTTCGTACGGATTATAAAGAAACTTAAAATTCACAATCTTGTTCAAATTCCTATAGTATAGTATATGACATTGTTAATGACAATATTCTGTTAAAATATTAAATTTATTGCTCTTAAAAATAAGTTTAAGAATATTTGTTCTCAAAATTCAAAATTATCTTCACGGGCAGATCTAAAGAATAGAACATCCTGGCCCTTTTTGTGAGCAAATTTACAAAAATACAATATGAAATACAAAAATACAAATTTACAATATGAAATTGAATCAATATATGCAAAATAAAAGCGTTAAAATTGTATGGGACCCATACTACTTATATACGCGAATATTAGAAAATATAACCTGTATTAGTAGATTACATATATAAATTGAAAATATGAATAAACACGTAATATTTAAACCTGAAGGCCGTAATTGATTATAACATATGCCAAAATGAAAGTGTTAAAATTATATGGGTGCTAAATATATTGTCGCAGTACCCATACTACTTATATTATCGCAGATTAGAAAATATGCCAGTGTGTTAGTAGAAGATTACTCGTATTACGAGTCTCAAAAATCTTTGCCAAAATAAAACAGATGACATATTAAATTCAAAATATCAATAATCCCCGTAATTTTTATACCAGAAGGCCGTAATTGATTCCAATATATGCCAATATATATCAAAATACATGCCAATATATATCAAAACATATGTCAATATACCTGTACTACTGATATTCTCGTAGATTGGAAAATATATCCGTGCATTTGTAGAAGATTAATCGTACAACATACAATATATGAGTTTCAACAGTAGCTTTTAATATAATAAAACAATGGCATAATAACTTGAAAATATCAATAATCCCCGAAATTATCAGTAATAAGAATATTTAAACAGGAAGAAATTGATATTATCCAGTCAAAAATGCAATGTCAATGGAATTTATTTTATATACATATCTTTATTATTCAAATCGTAAAAGATTTAATAAAAATCGTATGCCGCATAAACACATTGGATTTAAATCCGCTGCTAAGCGACATGATATCATTTGCTACAAATAAATTGGAGGAAAATATACCGTTTGAATAATGCTATTTCCATGGAAGGTTTGGCGACATTGCCGTTAACTTCGCGATATTTTAAAAATCTTCAAATTTATCGTCAAGTGGGACTGTAGAACTGGCAATCCCATTTGGCGACAAATTGACGAAATATCATCACAATACTATCCCCTAATAAAACACAATTAATTTCATTGATTTAGCGCAATTTTATCAATTTTAAGATATTTATATGGATTTACAAACATTTTTACAAATTTGGCGACATTTTATAAATTCGCTAAGTGTGTTATTAAGTAGGACGGTTGGACTGATAGGAAAATGCTACCGAAACATAATTTCAGTACTCTCTTCTAAAAACACAAAATCAACTTCATTGATTTGCGTCGTTTTTATCAATTTGGCGATATTTCCTTCAATTTGGCAACGTTTAAGAAAAATTGCCAAGTTAGCGATATCCTACCGAATTAGTAGCTCTAAATTTGCAGATCTGAAGAATAAAACATCCTGATCTCGTTTGTGTATACTAAATGAAAACACTGAAATTGTATTACAAGATATACCCGTTCTACTCTTTTTCTGTTTCAACAATCGGCTAAATGAGTTTATTGGCTAAACACAATATATGAGTTTATTAGTTAAACACAATATATAAGATTGAAAACTCTTTGCCAAAATAAATTAAAGTGATGTACACAGTCCGTAATTAATATAATTAAGAGGAAAATCAAACCGTTCATTTATAAAACATATTTTATATATATTTATTTTTTATTCAAATCGAAAAAATAATAATAAAAATTTACAAACACCTTTAATTTAATTGCGTTGCTGAGCAACATGATAAAAAATATAATCTTTCTCATAAAAAGCTGATAATTAAATAACCATTTTGATTTCTTATTACTTTTCATTGTTGAGTAAAAGCTTGTGAAAAATAAACCATAGTGATAGATTTTCCATTTAAATTCATATTTCAAATAATTCATGCTTTCACAAAGTGACTAATTAGCGCAAAAATCTCATACCAAACTCAGAGATAAAGTTTAAATTCACTTTCACGTTTTAAACAAACGATTTCCAAATTTTCATTTGGAGGAACCAGGGAGTTAAGGTGTCTACAAACGTTCAGTGAATGTTTGTCAAAGATGTCGATTCTCAGAATCGTGTTTGAAGTGTAGTTTGTCCACAATTTGAAGTGTATTTTGTTTGAAGTGAAGAATTTTATCAATTTCAGGATATTTATATGGATTTACAAACATTTTTATCAATTTGGCGACCTTTTAAAAATTCGCTAAGTGCGTTACTAAGTAGGACGGTTGGACTGATAGGAAAATGCTACCGAAACATCATTTCAGTACTCTCTTCTAAAAAACAAAATCAATTTCATTGATTTGCGTCGTTTTTATCAATTTGGCGATATTTCCGTCAATTTGGCAATAGTTTCCCTTGATAGTCCCCCCGATATTTTCCCTTGATTCTAGTAGATGGCGCCATCGCACTTGTTTCTTAATTTCGCTGTAAATATCGTTTGTCATATTTATATTTTCTGATCAAGAAATTGAAAAGAAATCAGGAGTGTCCCAATCGTTACAATGAATAATAATAAGACTCAAATGCATACATCAAAATTAAAAGATTTAATAATTTGAATTATTTTCTAATAATTAAATGTGACAGTGGATTTTAATAAACATTAATTGAAAGTAGAAACTATTCTTCCATAATACATAAAATAAATACGTTTGAAAAAAGGCACCAAAATTATTTTAGCTTTATGTACTAAATTTCTAGTTGCAGCATTTGGCACAAGCAGTAATTATTTTAATGTTTATTTCTTTAAGCATTCTATTTAACGTATATGTGGAATGCACTTTTGACAATAAACATGCACAAATAATTTGAATCCGATATTTTTAGATGGATATTTTTTTAAAAGTAGAAAAGTAAAAAGTCTACCCAGGTAGCACCAATACGTAATTCTTACATATCAAGCAATACGTAATTTTTACGTGTCAGGCAATACTTAATTAGTACGCAAAAACGGTACGTTAGAATACGGTATACCAATAAAAAATATTATTATAATTATATATATAAATATATTATAATTATATTATAAAAAAGGTTATTATCACGTATCCTTATACGTTAATATTACGTATATTGACATACGTTATTATTACGTATATCCACATACGTTATTATTAAGTGTATCCACATACGTTATTATTACGTATCCACATACGTGTTTATTATGTATCCACATACGTTATTATTACGTACATCCACATACGTTATTATTACGTATCCAGATACATGTTCATTACGTATCACATACGTGTATATTACGTATATCCACATACATGTTTATAACTTGTTCCCATACGTATTTATAATGTATTCCCATACATATTTATATTGTTTCTACACGTATTTATTGCATGTTTATATTGTGTTTTTACACGTATTTATTACGTGTTTATATACATATTTATCACACATTGGACAACTCTACAGTATAAGTGTATGTTGCAGACATGACATTTACAAAGTTTTATGCATCTTTGTAAACAAAATATTGAGCTAGGAGAATATATTTTTACAATAGATTTAAAATACATTCATCTAAATCATTTATTTTACAAAGATACGATACATCAAATGTGTCATATATGCAAAATTCACAATACTAAAGAATCACTCTATCCATATGTGATATAATTTTTATTTTAATTTACATTATATTGTTAATACAATAATTATAAAAGATCATATAATTTCAGGAGTATTATTTTAAAATTCATGAATTATTTTTAATCTGAAAATATGTTCTTTTCCTTTATTTTCAGGTTTCTTTCTTACGGTACGTTAGAATACGGTATACCAATAAAAATATTATTATAATTATATATATAAATATATTATTATAATATTATAAAAAAGGTTATTATTACGTATCCTTATACGTTAATATTACGTATATTCACATACGTTATTATTACGTATCCACATACATGTTTATTACGTATCCACATACGTTATTATTGCGTATATCCACATACGTTATTATTAAGTGTATCCACATATGTTATTATTACGTATCCACATACGTGTTTATTATGTATCCACATACGTTATTATTACGTATATCCACATACGTTATTATTACGCATCCAGATACATGTTTATTACGTATCACATACGTGTATATTACGTATATCCACATATATGTTTATAACTTGTTCCCATACGTATTTATAATGTATTCCCATACATATTTATATTGTTTCTACACGTATTTATTACATCCTTCCCGGTCGTCCATTTTGTTGCTCTAAGTCCTCTGGACGAGCCGGACGGCCTGGGGCTTTCACGTATTTATTACATGTTTATATTGTGTTTCTACACGTATTTATTACGTGTTAATTTTATGTTTCTACACGTATTTATTACGTGTTTATATACATATTTATCACACATTGGACAACTCTACAGTATAAGTGCATGTTGCAGACATGACATTTACAAAGTTTTATGCATCTTTGTAAACAGAAATATTGAGTTAGGAGAATATTTTTTTACAATAGATTTAAAATACATTCATCTAAATCATTTTTTTTTACAAAGATACGATACATCAAATGTGTCATGTATGCAAAATTCACAATACTAAAGAATCACTCTATCCATATGTGATATAATTTTTATTTTAATTTACATTATATTGTTAATACAATAATTATAAAAGATCATATAATTTCAGGAGTATTATTTTGAAATTCATAAATTATTTTTAATCTGAAAATGTTCATTTTTTTTATTTTCAGCTTACATTTAAATATATTTTTAATTCTAATTATTTATAAAAATTGCAAAAGTTATAATCTACTACATTATGAAATATAATTTTAAATCTAAAAGATAAGTTATTTTAAATTGAAAATAACTTAAAAATACAGAACAAAATTTTGGGACATTTTTTTAAAAGTAAACTTCAATACTAAAAATATATCGAAAAACAATATTAAAAATATTGTAATTAAGTCAATAGGCTATTTTAAATTATATTTATGCATGCTAAAACTACACATCTCTGATCAATGGTGGTATGCGACTGTGATGATTTTTAAGAGTGAACACAGTGAGTAAGGGCACAAAGCCCAAGTAGAACATGTTTCAAGATGCACAGAACACAAACTGCTATAAAATGAATTAGCATTCTTTTGAGAAATTATATTTCTTTTAAGAATATTTTCAATTCTAATTTTTTCTAAAAATTGCAAAAATTATATTCTACTACGTTATGAAATATAATTTTGTGTGTAGTGCTTTTAAGAATATTCTCAGAATTATGTGTGTTCTTATTTCTTTTAAGTATCATGTTTATTTTCTTTTAAGTATAATGGTGCCTTCCCAGTCACCGCATCACAACGGTAAACGGTTCATTGCAACACCCGAAGTTCATACCTTCACACAACTCTTTGTGGCATGGTTAACCCAATGAGTTAGTATATATACTACCTCGATGAGTTAGTATATATACTACCTCGATGGGTTAACCGCTTCACACTGTCCGTCGAAGGTGAAGAAATTTAGCCAATCAGATGAAAGCGCAAAAATTTCTCCTAGTTCAGCGGCCATGTTTAAAAACCATCCCTTCCAAGGCTATTTTATATACATTAAATATTATATAATAGAAATTAAGACATTATTATTAATATAATGTCTTAAATAATCTCTAATATCTCTCGTTCTTCTAATCCAAATTTGTATCTACCATGCTCACTAGTTTACAGTATTGACACGTTTTAGAAAATTCGCCTTATGTGAATTTAAATAAGAGCATACGCGAGTTTGCTGTGGCAATCTATACATATGTTATCAGTTTTCTAAAATAAGTTAACTAAAGTGATTCCATCACAAAACACGAAGGTTCCCAATTTAAATTGTTTTAGAATATTTACTACACTATGGCAAATTCCTCGTTTTAACGAATACAATTATCTTTCTCGAATATTTTCGAAAAAAAAAAAAAATCCGTCAGAATTTAGAAAATTAATTTTGATGTATGTTTTCTAGACTTATAATCTGTTTACACTTTAAAATAATACTCTGCAATACACTGAATGTTTTGCATGATATAATTTGTTAGTACATTTCAAGTGTGAAACTTTAGCGTGGGCGGTAGGGAATCAAATCCATAGATGAGTGAGTGGGCTCTGGTTCAATTCCAAGTTAATCTTAAATTTTACAAGTACTGCCATCTATTGATAAAATATTAAAGTAAAATTGTTTTTCAATAACCTGCAGAATTTTTTGTTTTAAATTATTTCAAGTTCTATATACAAAATAACCTTATATCAGTAAATTATTTTAAGTTTAAATATTTATCAAAATTTATTTCGAAGTCACTTTTAAAAATATCTTGAAGTATACTTTATACCAGCTATAGATGGAATATACATCTTAAGATATTCTTCATAATTGAAAAAGTTCTTGTAAAAAAAGTAAATATAAAATGTTGATATAAAATTAGACAGAAATCATCGAACATCCTTATAGTAGATATCTTTCGAGATGTCATTTTGAACATTTTAGATTAGAATAAAAACAAATCAAAACTAATTTGAAATTTTAGAAAGGTTGCATTTTAATAATTTGGCGCTAACATTTGAAGAATTTTTTATTATTTTAAATGTGCATAGACAATTAGAAATTTACAATCAGACATACCAACTTTCCAAACAGAAAAAGCAGGAGACTATTTTGTCCCAAATATATTGTTTACTTAAATTATGGCACTTAATATTTGCTTCCGGCCACACAGAAACCTACCATTAGCCTATGGGTTGGTCGTGTGGTCTGGGTTTTCTACTTAATATTTGCTTAAAACATTAAAATACTGTACATTATGCTGTAAATCTATCTGAAGAAAACATTCATGAACTATCTTTTGAATTAAAGTAGTGTTAGTAACAAATTATAAAAAAGAATAACTTTATAATATTAATTCTTGATGGATTTAAATTTTAATGCCCCCCTCCCCCAAAAAAAAAAAAATAAATAATAATAATGCATTAAATATCAGGCATAGTACTGATAGATTATGAAAATTCAGGACATCAATTTTATAAAATTTCAGAACAATAAATTATAAAACAAAAAATATATAAAAGTTTTATCCGGTGAAAATTACTTTATAATGAAAACAAATATTCATGTTTGGTAAAACACAGGTTTTCACTAAAGATAGTAACAAATAATGATCTTTAATAAAAAAACAAAATATAGCACTGAATTATATTCCTGCCAAAATGGTTTCTTTTTTATTTGCCTAAATCATTGCTTTAATACCACTTTTGGAAAATATCCCTTTACAGAGTTTATAACCATTTTTCAGAATAAAATAATTTGTACCATGCAAATATAATTAAAAAATTAACCTTGATAATTATCCATGATATGAAAATAAGCTAGTTTAGTCGATCTAATATGCAACATTTAAATGATGGAGATGGATGGAAAAGATACTAACGCACTCTCGGCAATTCACGCGAAGTAATTAAATTGTGCAAATGTACTGTTTATGCTGAAATAATTAAGAAATTAACCGTAACAATTAATCAGAATATGAAAATAAGCTTGTTTAGTCAATCAAAAATGCAATATTTAAAAGATTGAGATAGATGGAAAAAGATACTATCGTACTCTCGGCGATTCATGAGAGCAAACTGAGTTGCGCAATCGCACTGTTTATGCGAAAATAATTAAGAAATCAACCGTAATATTTAATTGGAATATGAAAATAAGCTAGTTTTGTCAATCAAAAATGCAATATTTAGAAGATTGAGATGGATGGAAAAAGATACTATTGTACTCTCGGCGATTCATGAGAGCAAACTGAATTGCACAATCGCATTGTTTATGTGAAATTAATGAACAAAATAACATTTTAGCAATCTATACTGAATTAGACAACCTTTGAAGAAGTATATTTATTACTTTCATAAAATAAGAGATCGCTATCTTAATTTACATTACACGCGGCTCTAGATCTCCATTAATTTGATTGCATTACCGTGCATTTTATTATGAATTTTCTACGATCCCGATAATTGTAGAATTCAGTACTAAAAATGCGGAAAATCGGTGTTTCCGAGGAATTATGCCATGTCTGGGTAATTGATAAATTTCAAACAAAAAAAGCCGGAGAATTTCGTTAGTTATCCGGAGGCCGGTGAAGTAATGAAAAATCCGAAGTTTCCGGCCAAAATCCGGAGAGTTGGCACGTCTGTACAATACATTTGAAAATCATTCATTTTTAATAAAATAAGTTTGCATGTAAATATTAATGTAGATAAAATAATTTTTAAATTTGTGTTTTTTTAATTTGTGAATGTGTGTAGAAATTCATCACCAAATTCGAGACCATACAAATCATGGGGGAAAAAATGACCATTTCCGTAAGAATTAACACGATACTTTAAATTTTCACCTGTTTTTAAATCTGTACAAAACTTTTATCGCAAAAGGTAATTTATAACCAAAAAGTAAAAGCTTTAAATTTGTTTTAAAATAAAAAAATCTTAAATAACAAGAAATAGTATAAACTAAACAGTTGATATATGCTAATATAATGAAGTGCATGCTGTTCAGAATCATATAAGCAGAAACTATATTCTAAAATAACATTAAATTAAATATAAAAAAATTATATTTAAAATGCATAAAATAATTTTAATATTTAACATTGTCTAAGCAGAGAATATATGAAAACGTGGTCATATTGCATTTGTTATGCATGAATGCTTATTTCAAAACATGAATTATTCTTTTACATGTTTTTATATATTTATTTTTAGACAGGTACAATTACACTAAATGAAAGATGCTTCATTTAATATTACATAGATTAAAATCATTTTAGTCCTGAACTTCCAAGTTATGCCTACACAGAATACATTCTAAGAAAGCATGATGCTGAACAACATGCTCTTTGTCCACATTTAATATCTAATCCTAAAAGTAATATATACATACAGTAACACTAGGAAGATGTATAAAATAAAATAAAAGTTAAAGCTAAATATAATTTTATGTAAAATAAAATAAATGAATCAAACAGCATTTTGATACAAATTTGTTTTAAGTTAAATTTTATTAAATCTTCAAAAATTAAAATTGGCAGAAAATGCCTCTTTATAAGTTAAAGATGCATTTTATAAACATTAAATACCATGACAGAATAGGTGTAAAAAACAATCACCAAATTTGAGACCATACTAATTATGGAAAAATGCCCATTTTCATGAATTTAAAAGTTTCTAAAAGGCGATAAACTTAGAAAAGTAAAAGCTTTAAACTTATGTTTTAAAATAAAAAAAAATCTTAAATAACAAGAAATATTATAAACTAAAAAGAGTTTGTTAAGGTAATGAAGTGCATGTTATTCAGTATCGTGTTTTTATAGAATTCCGCGCATGCATTAGCAGAAAAATACTATGAAAAGATTGTAGAATTATTGAGTGAACATAATCGTATAAGCACAAGCAGTATTCTGTAAATAATATCAAATTAATTATAAAAAAAAATTACACTTTAAATAAATAAAAAAATCTGATGTGGGCAACACATGACTTTCTATATATAATGTAATGAATTTATTACTTTTACAGTAAAAAAAATAGGTTTTTCTTATAGTAGATACTAATATTCTTTTCAAGATATTGAATTTTCGACAATTAGTTGTCATTTTCATTGATTTAGCGTCATTTTTATCCATTTGGCGAGATTTTCGTTAATTTGGCAACATTTCAAAAAGTCGCCAAGTTGGCGACATTCCGCCAAATTCGTCGCCAAAATCTCGCCAAGTGTTATGGACGGAGAAATAAGTAATTCTCATAGGAGAAAAATGAGTATTGGCTTTCAAATACAAACGTATTACTCAAAGTATCTTTTTTCTTGAATGGAACGAGCTAGATCCACGAAAATGATGTCACCTAATTTATCGTATGGTATTACATATGAAAAGTGAACATGTTTCACAATAGGAAATATTTCTTTTTTTAATTTTATATGACTTTTTGATACTTTTTTTGAAAAATGTGCAATATCTCGAGAATGGTTCATGTTAACGTTCGAAAATTTATGCCAATCGTTTTCTTTTGAAAAATTACATATGAAATGTCTATTTGCGTAATTTTATTAGTGGTTTTGATTTTTTGACGATTTTTCAAAATTTCATTCGAAAATTTAGGGGGTGGGTTCTGAACATTCGATTGCGTATAAAAACAATAGGCTTACAGTGTTTACGGATTGTGATTTTTGTACCAAATTTCGTTCGAATCGGTCCATTCGTTCGTCAGTTATCGTCTCCAC
This sequence comes from Amaurobius ferox, assembly GCA_951213105.1. Taxonomy (NCBI): domain Eukaryota; kingdom Metazoa; phylum Arthropoda; class Arachnida; order Araneae; family Amaurobiidae; genus Amaurobius; species Amaurobius ferox. Next base: position 91,307,065 of record OX578154.1, read on the forward strand.
AGTCTCACTGACACGAACACACACACACACACACACTTTCACACACACACACAGACATCACTTCAAAAATGTTTGATTCGTGATCAGGGATGCTTGAAACGTGCTCTCCCGTCGAAAACTCGAATTCGAATTTTTGACCCCCTCACAATACTTTCCTTATACATTATGTATGTAAGGAAAGTAATAATTTTAATATTTAACAATGTCTAAGACGAGAATAAGTGAATGCGTGAACAGAGATTGCATTTTTTGTTATGCATGCAAGTTTATTGCAAGTCCTGTAAAATCAAATTATTATGTTACATGTTTTTTTATATATTTTAGTATTAGATACGTATAAAATTACACTAAATGAAAGTTGCTTCATTTACTATTATATAGATTAAAATTATTTTGCAGGTGGGCTATAAATGAAGCAATTTTCATTTAGTGCAATTATACCTGTCTAAATCTAAATATATAAAAACAGATAACAATAAAAGAATAATTTATGATTTTACAAGATTTGAAATAAGCATGCATGTATGATAACAAATGCAATCTTGGTCCACGTATTCATTTAATCTCCGCTTATACAGTATTAAATATTAAACTTATTTAATCATTTAAAGTGTACATTTTTACTTTCCTTATATACATAATGTATAAGGAAAGTATTGTGACGGGGTCGAAAATTCGAATTAGAGTTTTCGAAGGGAGAGCACGTTTCAAGCATCCCTGATCACGAATCAAACATTTTTGAAGTGTTGTCTGTGTGTGTGTGTGTATGAAAGTATGTGTGTGTGTGTGTGTGTCAGTGGATCTGTGGAGACGATAACTGACGAACGAATGGACCGATTTGAACCAAATTTGGTACAAAAATCACAATCCGTAAACACTGGAAGCCTATTGTTTTTATACGCAATCGAATGTTCAGAACCCCCCTAAATTTTCGAATGAAATTTTGAAAAAATCAAAACCACTAATAAAGTTACGCAAATAGACATTTCTTATGTAATTTTTCATTAGAAAACGATTTTGAGCTGTTTTTGAGATATTGTACATTTTAAAAAAAAAATATCAAAAAGTCATATAAAATAAAAAAAAAATTCTATTGATAAACATGTTCACTTTTCATATGTAATACCATGCGATAAATTGGGTGACATCATTCTCGTGGATCTAGCTCGTTCCATTCATGAAAAAAGATACTCTGAGTAACACTTTTGTATTTGGACGCCAATAGTCATTTATCGGCTGTAAGAATAACTTATTTCTTAGTGCATAACGCATGGCGAGATTTTGGCGACGAATTTGGCGGAATGTAGCCAACTTGGCGACATTTTGAAATGTTGCCAAATTAACGAAAATCTCGCCAAATGGATAAAAATGACGCTAAATCAATGAAAATGACGACTAATTGTCGAAAATTCAATGTCTTGGAAAGAATATTCGTATCTACTATAAGAAAAACCTATTTTTTTACTGTAAAAGTAGTAAATTCATTATATTATATAAGGAAAGTCATGTGTTGCCCACATCAGATTTTTTATAATTAAGATTATGTTATTTGCAGAATACCGTTTCTGCTAATACGATTGTGTTCACTTACTGGTTCTACACCTTTTCATAGTAATTTTTCCGAGCATACCAGGATGCTAAAAACATGCACTTTTCCCGTCTGCTTTTAAAGCAATATTTAATGCTAAAAGTAATATATGCATACAATAATGCTAGGAAGATATATAAAAAAATCTGATGTGAGCAGCACATGACTTTCCTTATATAATGCAACGAATTTACTACATTTACAGCAAAAAAAATCTGATATGGGCAGCACATGACTTTCCCTATATAATGCAATGAATTTACTACTTTTACAGTAAACAAGAAAGATCGATCATGCATAAGCGTTGATTATGAAACACTTTCCAACTGAAATGCAATTTTGTTTAAAAATTTCTAAAATGTGATACATTCAATCTTTTATATTATCACAGTAATACAGTAATTTATTATACTTAAACATGTAAAACTGTATCGAAATATAAATCATCTGATTCTCTATGCAAAATCAATTAATATTTCATTCATATAACTTGTATTCCAGACTCCAGAGCTAAATAATTTTGTGGGAAAAAAATTCAGCAATTCTTATGTAACTCACCGTACAATCGCTTGAGATATTTGCATTCTGCTTAAGTTAAAATTAGACTTCGTTGAAGAAATAATAAAATATTAGGAACCATTTAAAATCACAACTATTGTAATTGCATAGGCACGGAATTTAGATATACAGATAATACACAGATAATATATGTGTGTGTATGTGCGTGTATATGCGTGTATGTACTCAAAGTATTGGAATCGTGTCGAAGATCGGAACTCGAATTTTCGAAGGATCTACACGTTTTGGGACTTCTAGAATAAGAAAAAACTATTTTTAGGAAGACATCTGTGTGTGTAAGGGTGTTTCTGTGTATGTTTCTATGTGTCTGTGAGGATATTACATCCACTCTAATTGAAAAACTAATGGACCGAATTTCATAAAATTTGGTAGGTATGTTTTTTGAAGGAAACCCTGATGTTCATTAGATTATAGTACGATTCGTAATAAAAGAATCTGTCTTCTTTGCGAAATGGCCGGCAGAAATTGCCTTTATCCACTCTAGCTAAAAAATAATGGAACAAATTTAACAAAATTTGGTGTATACTATTTCAATAACCTGCAAGTGATTTATATACCAAATTTAACAAAATTCGGTATATAAATCATTCGTAGGTTGTTCTAGTGCAATTCGGGAAAAAGGAACGGGCTATTTTTGCGAAATGGCCCGCAAAAATCGTTAAATATAAATATAAAAGACTACGTGTGCTCAATTATATCAATTAAATTCCTATTTTATACGTAATTTTTGACACCAAAAAGAATGAGACTAACCCCAGTACTCTAGGACTAGCCGTTCTTGAGATATTCTAGATTTTTTCGCGTTTTCGCTACGCCACCTTTGACAATAAGTTCAGCTATCAAATGAAAACCAAATTTAAGTTTAACGTACAAATTCAATGTCATTTAAAATACTTATGGCTGTTATTTTATGCAGATAAACTCAAATTATTATTAAAGAAGTAAAGAGAACGTGAATATGAGTCTGCAGGGAAAGACATGTGCTGCCCACATCAGAATTTTTAACAATATTACAACAATGCATTATAGAAGTGAACGGGGATTATTTGCAGACCATTTCGAAAAAAATGTAGGATCTACATTTAAAGATCCACCAAATTTTTGTAGAATAAAATGTTCAACAAATTTAAGTTGTGTACCAAATTTTAACTCTCCAGGACGTAGGAAAGTGCATTAAAAATGCCATCAAATAAGTATATTATGAAGTGTAATATAAAATTAAAAAAAAAAAATTGAAAGTTTTTATCTACCAAATTCATTTTAAAACGTGAAGCCTCTCTCATATACAAAATAATAAAACGCTTGGAAAGATATTTATTATATAATATATCTCTCTTTTCTTTCTGGAGGATATCCCAAAAATCAGAATTTGATTTTTTTTTCTCCCTATATTAAATAATTTTTAATTAAAAAACTACCTAACATATTTTACTGAAAATTTTATTATATATTTTATGGGACAATGTGAATATTTCCTATACATTTCGAAGCAATTTGTGAATTTTAAATTTGTTTAAAAAATGTTTGAAAAATTAGGTCCCATAGGCTTCAATGTATTTCATTTTTTCAACCCGGGTTCAATAAAAAACTAATTGGGTGATATTATTTATTTATATTCCCATAGGTCCCACTGACCGTCAGAACAACATACTAAAATTTCATTTTGATAAAGTCATTTTTACGGCAGTTATCGTGCTAACGGACAGACAGACAGACAGACAGACGGACAGAATGAACAAAGTTATAAACACTTTTCAACTATGTTGTAAAGTGTTAAAAAAATAGGTTATTCTTATAGTAGATACTTGTATTCTTTCCAAGATATTGAATTTTCTTCAATTAGTCGTCATTTTCATTGATTTAGCGTCATTTTTAACACTTTACAACAAAGTTGAAAAGTGTTTATGACTTTGTTCATTCTGTCTGTCTGTCTGTCCGTTAGCACGATAACTGCCGTAAAAATGACTTAATCAAAATGAAATTTTAGTATGTTGTTCAGACGGTCTATAGGACCTATGGGAATATAAATAAATAATATCACCCAATTAGTTTTGGATTGAACCCGGGTTGAAAAAATGGAATACATTGAGCCCTATGGGACCTAATTTTTCAAGCATTTTTTAAGCGGATTTAAAATTCACAAATTGCTTCGAAAATTTTAGGCAATATTCAAATTGTTCCATAAAATATATAAAAAAAAATTCAGCGAAATATATTCAGTAGTTTTTTAAATAAAAATTAAAATAATAATAACACCTCTTATATGAAGCGATCACGTGTCCATGATATGAAACGATCACATGACCCACTTCAAAATGATATATGGCATCCATCTTGTCTCAAAATCGTGATTTTTAAAGTTCTTTCTAATTCATATTGAGTGTTGTATCCATCCTAAAACTACTTTATTTTGGCCTAAATTCTGTGCATCTACATACTTTAACAACGCAATGACAATATATTTCAGTTTAAATGCTCATACAAATTTGATTATTTCTACTATTAAGCCTATTTTTCACCTATGTAAAATGTAAACAGCAAAATATGTAGAATGAGTTGTATTAGAATCGCTGTAATTCTTTAACACAAAATCATTTAGTCCATGGAGTCTGCATGGCTGATATGAATGAAATATTCATTGATTTTAGAAAGAGAAGGACGATAATTTTCGATGAAGTTTTACGCATAGAGTTTTACTTACTTGTAGCTCCATGGTCTTAATTTTTAAATAATATAAATTATTATAGTATTGTGATGAATGACATGAATGGGGGAATTATTTATGAATGAAATGTTGCTTTTATAGAGAGAGCCAGGCGTGTTATTTTTTCTATGACGTCATTTGAATGGATTTCAGTTGTTTTCGATGAAGTTTTCAAATATAATAAATTATCGTAGTATTATGATAATTCTAAAATTATTACCGAGGAATGTATCTCATTTTGTATCACATGTATCACAGATGTTTAAACCAGGCAATTTATATTTTAATGCCGTCATTTGAATGAAGTTAATTTTTTTCGATGAAGGTTTAAGGTTTCAAATATAATAAATTAATGTAGTATTGTGATAAGTTTTAAAATATTACCGAGGAATGTATTGCATTTTAGACATGTTTAAATAAAATTGCATTGAAGTTGGAAAGTGTTTCATAATCAATGCTTTAAGCATGATTGATCTTTCTTGTTATCAATTTAATGAGAGCTTTGTTAATTTGGCCACAATTAAAAATGTCGGCAAGTTGGCGACATTTCGATAAATTCGTCGCCAAAATCTCGCCAAACGTTATAGACGGAGAAATAAGTTATTTTTACATCAGATAAATGACTATTGGCGTTCAAATACAAAAGTGTTACTCACAGTATCTTTTATCATGAATAGAACGAGTTAGATCCACGAGAATGATGTCACCCAATTTATCGCATGGTATTACATATGAAAAGTGAACATGTTTCTCAATAGGAAATACATTTTTTTATTTTATATAAGTTTTTGATAATTTTTTTGAAAAATGTGCAATATCGCGAGAACGGTTCGTGTTAGCGTTCTAAAATTTATGTCAATCGTTTTCTAATGAAGAATTACATAAGCAATATGCATTTGCGTAACTTTATTAGCGGTTTTGATTTTTTGACGATTTTTTCAAAATTTCACTCGAAAAGTTAGGAGGGTTCTGAACATTCGATTGCGTATAAAAACAACAGGCTTCCAGTGTTTACAGATTGTGATTTTTGTACCAAATTTCGTTCGAATCGATCTATTCGTTCGTCAGTTATCGTCTCCACAGACTCACTGACACACACACACAGACATCACTTCAAAAATGTTTGATTCGTGATCAGGGATGCTTGAAACGTGCTCTCCCGTCGAAAATCCGACCCCATCACAATACTTTCCTTATACATTATGTATATAAGGAAAGTAATAAAATAAAAGTTACAGCTAAATATAATTAAGTTAAAATATATAAATTAAGCAGCGTGTGAAATACACGAATATATAAACCACCGGGCTGGCGGGAACAGAAAGTATGATTCTGTGGAATGGAATGAATAATTGTACTCCACTCAGCGTTTCCAGATACGCAGAACATATGCTTTGTCCGCTGCGGTAGAAATTGATTCTTGCTGGAAGCTTCCAGAACAGTGTGACGTCATATCCGATCACCGAAATTATGTAGCATCGGACGTGGTTAGTGGTCGGGAGGGTCAAGGTAAATATGAAGGGAGATCCCTGACCACCTGTGTTCGAGGACAAAGCTGATAGGGGATTAGCCGGACCCCAAGGGGAGGGATGAGGAATGGTTAATTTTGCCTATGGAAAATGGTTATTTTAATGCAATATAAACGGTATTTATAACGTATGATTAACGGTATATATAATGTATGATTAACGGTAATCCATGAAAATGCCTTCGGGAAAAGGGTTCGAGAACAAAGCTGAAAGGGGATTTGAAAAGGGAGCGATAATGGTTATTTTTAATTATGATAAATTGGTATTTTTAACGTAATACAAACTGGAATAATACTAGAAGTATATTGTTTTTAAACGCAATCGAATATTCGGAATCCCCTTAATTTTCGAGTAAAATTTTGAAAAAATCATCAAAAAATCAAAGCCTTTAATAAAGTTACGCAAATAGACATTTCCTATGTAATATTTCCTTAGAAAACGATTGACATAAATTTTAGAACGCTAGCATGAACCGTTCTCGAGATATTGCACATTTTTCAAATAAATTTATCCAAAAAGTCCTTTAAATTAAAAAAATATATTAACTCTTGAGAAACATGTTTACTTTTCATATGTAATATCATGCGATAAATTGGGTGACATTATTCTCATGGATCTAACTCGTTCCCTTAACGAGAAAAGATACTTTGAGTAATATTTTTGTATTTGAGCACACAATAGTCATATATCTGCTGTAAGATAAACTTATTTCTGCGTCCATAACGCTTCTTGAGATTTTGGCGACGAATTTGTCGGAATGTCGCCAACTTGGCGACTTTTTCCAATGTTGCCAAATTAACGAAAATCTCGTCAAATGGATAAAAATGACGCTAAATCGATAAAAATGATGACTAATTAACGAATTCAATATTTTGGAAAGAATATAAATATCTACACTAAGAATAACCTATTTTTTTGCTGTAAGAGTAGTAAATGCATTGCATGATATAAGGAAAGTCATGTGTTGCCCACATCAGATTTTTTCTCATTAGTTATAACAATTTAATTCTTCGCGAGCAAGTCGAGAGAAATTTGAAAACAAAGTAAAGAAACAAAGCACAAGATTAATATATTTTTAGTGTTCTATAGTCAAAACTAGATCCCCCTCATACAGACGATGGTTTTTGTACGCCTGTAACCCCCAGGGTCGATGACAGGGGGAGGTGGCAAAAGGATGTATGGCATAGAGGCTTGGTCCATATAAATAGTGTATGAGAAAGTTAAATATAATATAAAATATTATGTAGTGGAGGGGGGGGGGCGAAAAATTGTGTTCATGGCACTAGTAATCCCAAATTTTTAAATTTGAACCGTCCTTCCGACGACATTAACAGTTAACAATCAGGTGCAATTATCCAACAACAAAGCAAAAGTATGAAAAAAGCTAATAAGTAAAATCTGGGTAAATAACATGTATTAAAAAATTTAATTGCGTTGTTCCTTGATTTTAGCAAAGATTTATTTTTTTAGTCATTTTAACAGAAAAAAAACTTAATTTTTTTGCTCTTCTTTTAGAAAAAGATTTTATTATATTTTAACCCAATTCCGGGTCTCTCATCTTGCTACTCCTATGCATAGTTCTGGAATTCAATCAAAATTTTCCTTAGCATCCTATAAATTTTCTCAATTGCTAACAAAACAAATATCTGCTTTTAGGACATCTTATTTCTTAAAATACTTCTAGGCAAATAATGCTATTGGAACCAGTGGCGGATTTCAGGAGGGGCGATCGAGGCGATCGCCCCCCCCCCCCCCCAAACGCCTGACGAATGTCGACGTTTTATCAAATAAATTATAAAATAAAAAATATATATATGTAATTAGGGAGATACTTTTTCCTTGCTCTCCCTCCCTCAGTTTATCCACGAAATCTCGCTCCCATAATAAATGTAAAAAGAAAGCTCGAGATGCTGTCTCTGTTGCAATTACGATAATAAGTGAATTTAAGAAAAATGTGGAATCCGATTTCGGGAATATATGCAGAGAGGTTGAGGGAATGTGTAATGATCTTGGAATTGAAATTAAAATACCACGTACTACTGGACGTCAAGTTCATAGATCAAATGCTCCTAACATAACTCCTAAAGATTATTGCGGAATAAATGTTTACTTGCCTTTGTTAAATTCCGTCCAAGAAGACTTAAAAGACCGATTCGCACAGGAAAATCTGGATGTCTTATATTTACAAGATTTAGTACCATCGACTCTTTTAGCGAAAATCAACACGGACGAAGAGGCACTCCTCACCTCTTGGACAGAGCTAAGCAAGAAGTATCACAGAATAACTGAACTGGGAGTGGAAGAAATGAACAGTACACATCAAGTTGAGGTGATTAACTGGAGAACCAAATGGATGCGAGAAAATACCGATACCGGCAGAGTACATAAGTCTGCTTTTGAAGCACTACAAAACTGTGATCCTGCAGTGTACTATGTGATCTACGTGTGACTGAAAGTTCTTGTAACATTACCAATTACTGTAGCAACTGCCGAGGGTAGCTTCTCAGCACTAAAACGATTGAAGACATGGCTTCGAAACACAATTAGAGAAGATCTGCTAGTGGGATTGATTTTGTTGCATGTGCATTATGATATCGCAATTTCACCAGTAACAATTTTAGATCGATTTGCTAAAGTAAAAGCAAGAAGACTTGAGTTCCTATTATAATGATGATCCTTCCTGGGAGGTTAACGGCGCCAGGGTTTTTGCGATGGACTCCGTAAGGCTGTTAGGGATAATGATCGACTATAAGCTGAATTGGCAATTACATTTGAATAGTGTTATAGGTACTACCCCTGGCAAAAATTATGGAATCACTTCCATGTTATTTCAATGGGATACGAAGTTCAATACCCTAAAACTTTTGATGCACGGATACCCTGAAAAACCCTTTTTGAGCGAAATTGAAGAACTTTAAACGATTAACAAAACTAAAATATTTGAAAAATTTTGCACTTTTCATTATTTAATAATTCACGATCAAAAAATAGGGAAAAAGCTAGAGATTGAAAGAAAAAATTCGTAAAAACTAATTTGGAATAATAAATTTGATCATGGAAAATCATTAAGATATAGCTCCTCATGTTTATATGATCAAATTTATTATTCTAAATTAGTTTTTACGAGTTTTTACTTTCAGCCTACAGCTCTTTTCCCATTTTTTGGTTGTGAATTATTAAATAATGAAAAGTGCAAAATTTTTCAAACATTTTTTATTTTGTTAAGTTTTTAAAGTTCTTCAATTTCGCTCAAAAAGGGTTTTTTAGGGTCTCTTGTGCATCAAAAGTTGTAGAGCATTGAACTTCGTATCCCATTGAAATAACATGGAAGTGATTCCATAATTTTTGCCAGGGGTAATAAACTCGATCAAACCATTGGTCTTTTCTTTTAATGTTTTTGCGTAATGTTTTTGCGTGATGTTTATACGTGATGTTTTTCGCGTAAAAATTATTTGATTCCTGTGCAGCTAAAAATGTAAAAAAATGGGAAAATGTAAATCAATGTTCAGTGCTTATTAATACCTATATTAACTGTATTTACTCATGTTCATCCTCCTTTTCTACCACAGTCTAAGAAAAATAAAATTTATTTGTATTGTATTGTATGATAACCATATTTAGTGAATAGAATACAAATGTGTGTTTATTTAGTTAATATTCAGTATTAATCTTCTCACATGGAAATCTCTTACTTGTGTATATTTAATACAGAATATAATTTCGGTTACCTTACACCTTTCTGGTAGGTCGGACGATCTGGGTCTCAACAACAACAACAATATAATATAATTTAGTTTCCTGTTTCGACTTCAATAAGTTTGTTTTAATTTGTTTTCTTCCATTCTTCATTGTTTTGCTTTAGTCTTAAAAAAATGATAGGCCGTATTTTATAAGCTGCAAAGAACTTACTATAAACTTCCGAATTTGTTTAGTTATTTAAAAAATGTCAAATATCCGTATATAGGAAGTCGTTAAGAAAATCCTAAGTGAACAAACCTCCGAGAACATTTCGATATACAGATCGCCCCCCCCCCCCCCCAAACAAGAGGCCAAAATCCGCCACTGATTGGAATTTCGTTTAATTACGATATAATTTTTGTGAAGAAAGCACAATGTAAAAAGAAATAATCCAGGAGCGTTTTATATAACTTTGATAGTAAAACACTAGATGGCGATACCAAAATCATTAAATGTAGAAAATTTTTATAAAGGAATTTTACTTAGGCACATTTTGCTTTGTAGTGTTTCCATCTGACAAATCTCCTTTCCGTTACATATGCACACTAGAAAATGATTATTTTAGCTTTTAGCTAATTTCAGAAAAAAAAAATTGATTAAATATGTCTAGAGTACTTTGATAAACCATTCTTGTTTAACTGTTTTCCTGTTATATCCCTACGCGCATGCGCACTCTAGTTTGGAGATTCAAAGGAAAATTCCCAAGTCCGTTACATTGTGGATAGATAGATTCCGCTCCCCAGAAGCTTGTCAGACTAATATAGTATTCTGTGCGTCTACCGTTGCGATGCGGCGAGTGGGAAGGCACCTTAACTTGTTGAGTATGACCTTCTCTTCCACTAAGTTTTGTTTAATCATCTTTGTTTGACTACTAGCACGTTATCGACGACTACGACATTTCTTATTTGCTACATCTAATTCCCCATGCAATTGAGCAGGTGGGAAATAAAATAGGCGTCATTTCTCAAGTTTTAGGTAGGTCACAATTAATTTTCATTCGCGAAACCCAGCGGGATATTTAAGCCTCGAATCATTGCGCTATAATCGCTTTAGAGTGAAAGAAATATGATATTTCTCACTAAGCAAAGAAAATCGACGTTATTTTCGCCATTTCTCGGAATGGCATTAATCCATTTCGTGCTTGGAGGAGTCGAAGATTTTTGGAAAAATGTAAGTTTAGAATGAATGGCTAACGTGTGGCTTTGCACTATTTATATTTCAATTTTTTTTTATGATGTTGATTTATTTGTATGATATGTCTAAAAATTAATTTAGTTCTTATAAGTTAAATGATTATTTACAATTTCTTTAAAATCTCCTCGCAGACATCATCAACATGGAATGGTCGACTACTAGCAATGGCCCCAAAAACATGTCATAAGCTACCATTTTACGAGCCATTTGGAAACCGACAAATTTAGTTATACGTAACCTGTGCTTCAAATTTATTAAAACTGAAATGGATTGTGGCTTTAATCGACTTTCTCCTACCATCATTCATTTAGATTGCTTACGATTTTATTTATTATTTTTCTTTTGCAACTTTTAAAAGACAGTAATTGAAAAATCCAAATCATTAGTCCAAATGATCATAATCATAGCATGTCACCATCAGGGAGCTTGAAAACAATTGGATGCTATTGTCGTCAGTCCATGGAGTGACATTAATCCATTTCGTGATTGGAGGAATTGAGAATTTTTGGAAAAATGTAAATTTATAATGAATATTAGCCATTGCTTTGTAATTTCAACATTTCAATTTTTTATGATATTGATTTGTTTATGTGATATTTCCAACGTAATTCTTGCATATTTAATGTCTATTTACAATTCCTTCGATATATACACGCAGATCTCGCCAATGTTCCTAAAATTAGAATAGCAATCGTGTTACATATAATGGCATTCATCAGCACGGAATAGTCGACTGCATGAAGAGCAAATTCAGTTGTACACAACCTGTGCTTCAAATTTATTAAAAAATTACTGGGGTGCGGCTCTGCTTGAATCTCATTCCATAATTCATTTAAGTAGAGCTTGTCAATTCTTTTGCAAATTTTACAAGACATATATTAAATATTTTGATGACTCCCTCTTCCCGAGGGGGGAATTAATGACGTCACGAACACAAAAATTGTACCGCTCTTTTAACACTTTACAACATAGTTGAAAGTGTTTATGACTTCGTTCATTCTATCTGTCTGTCCGTTAGCACGATAACTGCCGTAAAAATGGCTTTATTGAAATGAAATTTTAGTATGCTTTTCAGACGATCTGTGGGACCTATGGGAATACAAATGAATAATATCACCCAATTAGTTTTTTATTGAACTCGGATTGAATAAATGAAATACATTGAATCCTATGGGACCTAATGTTTCAAACATTTTTTAAGCGAATTTAAAATTCACAAATTCCTTCGGAAATTTTAGGAAATATTCAAATTATCCCATATAATGTATAAAAAAATTTCAGTAAAATATGTTTGGTAGTTTTTTAAATAAAAATTATTTAATATATAGGGAGAAAAACAAATTCATTTAAATTCTGACTCTCGTTATATCCTCCAGAAAGAGAAAAGAGATATATTATATAATAAATATCTTTCCAAGAGTTTTATTTTATATATGAGAAAGGTTTCACAATTTAAAATAAATATGGCAGATAACAATTTTTCAAATTTTTAAATAAAGTAAATTATTATAGTATTGTGATGAATTAAACGATTGTAAAAATGATTATGAATGAAATGCTGCTTTTATATAGAGGCGATTTATATTTCGATGACGTCATTTGAATAAAGTTCATTTCTTTTCGATGAAGTTTTTAAATATAATAAATTATTGTAGTGTTATGATAATTTTAAAAATATTACCGAGGAATGTATCGCATTTTAGAGATGTTTAAACCAGGCAATTTATATTTCAATGCCGTCATTTGAATGAAGTTCATTTTCTTCGATGAAGTTTTCAAATATAATAAATTAATGTAGTATTGTGATAATTTTTAAAATATTACTGAGGAATGTATCGCATTTGAGAGATGTTTGTATAAAATTGCATTGAAGTTGGAAAGTGTTTCATAATCAATGCTTTATGCATGATTGATCTTTCTTGGTTTTTTTCACTACAGTGATTGAAATTTTTGTGTTTCGTAATCATAGAATAAACTAGAAAGTTCAATCATGCATAAACTATTGATTATGAAACTCTTTCCAACAGAAATGCAATTTTATTTAAACACCTCTAAAATGCGATACAGTCAGCGGTGATATTTTTAAAATTATCACAATACTACAATAATTTATTTTACTTACAAACATAAAACCATGGCGGTGAAAGTACTTTCTAACCCCATGCTTAAAACTTCATCTAAAAAGCAATAATATAGAATCGTATGCTTCTCTATGTAAAATCAATGAATGTTTCATTCAGATCAGCTATATTGCAGACTCGAGAGCTAAATAATTTTGTGTTAAAGAAATTCAGCAATTTTTATATAACTCGTCTTAGAACTTGATATGTTTGCATTCTCCACATACGTGAAAATTAGGCTTCGTTGTACAAATAATCAGTTTAATGATTATTTTAACTCAAAAATATTGTAATTGCTTTGGCGCGCACACAAAAAAAATTAAAAATAAAGCAGTTTTAGGACGGATGCAACACTAAATATAAATTAAAAAGAACTTTAAGAATCACGATTTAAAAACAAGGATGATGCCATATTTAATTTTGAAGTGCTTCACTTTATCTCTTCATATAATATGGGTACAATTAATAGTTAAATTTTTTTTTAATAACTACAGAATATACTTTGCTGAAATTTTTTATATATTTTATGGGATAATTTGAATATTTCCTATAATTTTTGAACCAATTTGTGAATTTTAAATTTGCTTAATGTTTGAAAATTTAGGTCCTAGAGGGTTTAATGTATTTCATTTTTTTCAACTCTGGTTCAATCTAAAACTAATTGGGTGATATTATTCCTTTTCATTCTCATATGTCCCACAGACAGTCTCAACAACATACTAAAGTGTTAAAAATTATACCTTTTATGTGTGATTATGTCACATTGTTTTTCATGCTGCCGTGCTAAGAAAGTATAAAATTTTGAATTTATTTCGCAGTCACCACTTGAATTTTTAAAGTTTTATCTAGTTTCTCGATAGCAAAGCTGAATATAAATTTCTGTATAAAGACATTAAAGTTTGTGGCAGCTATTTTTTGCACAAGAATTCAACAGACAGACAGACTTTAAGGTGTTTAAAATTAAGTACATTATAAAAAACAAGAAAGATCAATTATGCATAGAGATTTATTATGAAACACTTTCCAACTGAAATGCAATTTTGTTTAACCATCTCTAAAATGTGATACATTCAGAACTGATGTTTTTTAATTATCACGGTACTACAGTGATTTATTATATTTGAAAACTTAAAACTTCATCGAAGAAGACAATGCTAGTTACACAAAATGAACTTTATTCAAAAGACGTCATCGAAATATAAATCGTCTGCCCCTCTAAGAAAAATCAATGGATATTTCATTCATATCACATTCATATATAAAAAATGTTTGAAAAATATATTCTCATGGGGTTTAATAAATTTCATTTTTTCAACCCGAGTTAAATCCGAAACTAACTGGGTGATATTATTCATTTTTATTCTCATATGTCCCACAGACCGTCTCAACATACTAATATTTCATTTTGATAAAGTCATTTTTACTGCAGTTATCGTGCGAACGGATAGACAGACAGAATGAATGGCCAAAGTCACAAACACTTTTCAGTTATGTTGGAAAATGTTAAAAATTGGCAAACATGATGTTGACTTTGTTCATATATTCTAACAAATCTACCTCCGGATGCAAAATATGAAGCAACTCTAATATTTCGCTGAACAAATTCCATTGAAATCACCAGAAAACTACTTGGTGATTTAAATTTGGGTGATAAACGTCTAATTAATCTTTTACGGCAGATGAAAAATCTTGCAGGTTCTTCTATTGCAACCGATGTTCTTCAACCCTGGTGGAAACTGCCAATAAATAAAATTTTGTAGAATAAATAATTATACCCGCAACATTTAAATTTCAAAGCATCACTTTATTGCGATTCTTGCATACCACACAGTGCTCCCTACCGCATTCGCCACTGAAGTGAATGCTCATTTTGGTCGCCAAGAAGACCACAGAGTAACGTTCAACATATTCACTGGTAATTGAGTACTGTATGGTATGCAAGAATAGCAATAAAGTGATGCTTTAAAATTTAAATGTTGCCGGCATAAATATTTCTTCTCCAAAATTTTATTTAGAGGCAGTTTCCGCAATTTCAATAAGCTGGATATATAAAAAATAGATTAGGATACTTTGAATAAATGTGTCTTATTACACTTCAATTATTATGATGACTTGTAAGCCGTTTCGTTAGGTAATTATCAATATTAATGAACTCTGCTGTAAATAAATTATCTCTGTTTCTGCAGTTGTTTTGATTATTCATGAATCAGTAACTTTTAATACACTTCACTCTTTTTACTTTCCCTGCAATATATGGCAATATATAGGGATAGTATTGGAATCATGCCGAAAATCGCAATTCGAGTTATCGACGGATCTACACGTTTCGAGACCTCTAGAATACGAAAAAACTATTTTTAGAGTGCGTCTGTATGTGTGTGTCTGTCTGTGTGTCCGAGTGTCAGTCTGTCTGTGCAGATTTTTTATCCACTCTAACTAAAAAACTAATGGACCGAATTTCATAAAATTTGGTAGGTAAGTCACTTGTGGGCGAATCTGGTGCTGATTAGTTTTGGGTACGATTCGGGATAAAAGAACCTGCCTTTTTTGGCGAAATGGCCCGCAAAAGTTTGTATCCGCTCTACCTGAAAATCTAATGAACCGAATTTCGCAAAATTTGGGTAGATGAGTCGCATGTGGATCACGCTGGTGCTGATTAGATTTTGGTATGATTTGGAAGAAAATAACCTGCCTTTTTTTGCAAAATAAAAAACTGCGTATGCTGAAATATATCGATTAAATGCTTGTTTAATACGTAATTTTTAACGAAGAAAAGAATAAGACCAACCCCATTACACTAGGACTAGACGTTCTCGAGATATTTTTGTTTTTTCGTGTTTTCTCTACGCCACCTTTGAAAATGAGTCCAGTTACCAAATGAGAACGGAAATTGAATTAATAGTGAATTAAATTTAATAAAATAAAGAGAATGCTTGTATAAGTCTGCAGGGAAAGTCATGTGCTGCCCACATCAGATTTTTACTTTCCCTGCAATGCATGGTAATGTGTGAGGAAAGTATTAGAATCATGCCAAAAATTGTAACTCGAGTTTTCGACGGACCTACACGTTTTGTGACCTCCAGAATAGAAAAAAGCTATTTTAAGCGTTGCGTCTGTGTGTGTGCCTGTGCAATGTATATATCCACTCTATTTCGGAAACCAATGGACCCAATTTCATAAAATTTGGTAGGAAAGTCACTTGTGTGTAACCTTGGTGGAGATTAGTTTTTGGTACGATTCAGGATAAAATAACTCGCCTTATTATGTGAATTGACCTAGCAAAAATTGACTTCATCCACTCTAGCTGAAAAACTAATAGATTAAATTTTACAAAATTTGGTAGATAAGGCACTTATTGGATACCTTGGTGCTGATTTGATTTTGGTATGATTCGGAAAAAAAGAACCTGCCTTTTTTTGCGAAATGGCCGGCAAAAATCGCCAAAATCTAAAATAAAAAACAACGTATGCTCAAATATATTAATTTAACTCTTGTTTTATGCGTAATTTTTAACGATTAAAATAATAAGTCCAACCATATTGCAATAAGACTAGCGCCATTCTCGAGATATTTCAGATTTTTTACATTTTCATTACACCACTTTTGAAAATAAGCCCAGCTACCAAATGAAAACGAATATTCATTTAAAAGTGCAAATTCAGTGTCATTTTAAATAATTATGGTTGTTATATTGTGAAATTAAACTCAATATGATGAATTATTGAAGAAATAAAGAGAACATGAATATGAGTCTGCAAAGAAAATCATGTGCTGCCCACATCAGATTTTTTATACTTATGGGCCTGACCTAACAAATTCACCTTTCATTATTACCCATTGTTACTTTCCCTGCAATACATGATAATGTATAGGAAAAGTATTCGAATCATGTCGAAAATCGCAGCTCGAGTTTTCGACGGATCTACACGTTTCGAGACCTCTAGAATACGAAAAAACTATTTTTAACCTGACGTCTGTGTATGTGAGTCTGTCTGTCTGTGCAATGTACCGGGTGGCCAGAATTGAAACACCCCTACTCTGAGCTCTCTATACATCGAACTGCTCCGTGTATAGGCTCCAAAATCGTTTAATCTACTATTCAAGACATGGAGAAAGGTATTACGCGAAAAAAAAAAAGATACACCGATTGGTGGCGCGTTCAAAAACATGCTCGAAAATTTTGTTGTGCCCCAACTGCAACAGCACCAATGTCTTGATTCAATTACCTTTATGCAAGATTTAGCGCCTCCACACATTGGACTCTATGTACAGCAGTTTCTTCGGCAACATTTTACTAATGGTAGAGTAATTAGTCGTGCGTTTCCGACAACCTGGCCATCTCGTTCTCCAGATCTTAATCACTGTGATTTTTGGCTGTGGGGATACTTAAAAATCTTGTTTATCGAGGACGTCTGGTAACCTTGGCAGATTTGAAAGACAGTATCACTCTGCATGTGAGAAGCATCTCAATCGGCCAATTACAATTCGCAGTTGAACAAGCTGTCCACAGACTGTGGATTTTACATCTTGAAGAAAGGAACCATATTGAGCAGCATTCCCTGCATCGACAAAGTCCTTGTGATATGAATGTTTGGTACGTTCGAATAAAATATGTTACAAATGTGTATTTTGTGTCTTTTCAGCATATTTTCTGTTATACAGCGCCACCTATCGGTGTTCCTGGAACTAATTTTTTTTTCGTGTAATTCCTTTCCCTATGTCTTGAATAGTATGTTCAACAATTTTGGAGCCTTTACACTGCGTAGTTCGATCTATAAAGAGCTCAGAGTAGGGGTGTTTTAATTCTGACCACCCGGTATTTATCCACTCTAACTCAAAAACTAATGGACCGAACGGAATGGCTTTTTACGAAATGGCCTGCAAAAATTTCCTGTATCCACACTAACTAAAATACTAATTGACCAAATTTCACAATATTTGGTAGATAAGTTACTTGTCTGACACTCTGGTGCTGATTTGATTTTGGTACGATTCGGAAAAGAACAACCTGCCTTTTTTGACGACATGGCCCTCAAAAATCGCCAAAATCTAAAAAAAAAATTTAAAAAAAAAAAAAAATAATAAAAAAAAAAATTAAGTATGCTGAAATCTATCAAATTCTTGTTTTGTACTCAATTTTTGGCAAGGGAAATAATATAACACACTCCATTATACTTTAGGACTGACGGTTCTCAAGATATTTTGGATTTCTTCCATTTTTGTTACGTCCAATGTTTTGCTACGTCCGTGTTTATGTCCAATTACCAAATAAAAACAAAAATTGAATTAAAAATGCAAATTTAGTGCTATTTGGTGCAATTAAACTCAATCTAATAAATTATTAAAGAAATAAAGAAAATATAAATTTAAGTCTGCTGGGAAAGTCATGTGCTGTCCACATCAGATTTTTACTTCCCGTATAATACTTGATATGTATATGAAAAACATTGGAATCTTGTAGAAAATCGGAAGTCGAAATTTCAACGTATCAGCACGTTTGGGACTTTCCTCCAGAAATACGAATTCACCATTTTAATTCACGTGTGTCTGTCTATGTTTAGATCAGGAAATTTAATTACTTTTATCTAAATAATTTTATCATTCCTTATTTTTCATGAATTTATAAAATGAAATTAGTAATAAATATAGCTGTTTTTTTTTCCCTCTCAGGTCGTGTGCGATGAGTATTTTTCCCCCGACAATTGCGACTTTCAAAGGTAAGTGCGAACTAAATCAGCTCTATTGTGCAATCTATCATTGAGAAATACTAGAGATCTTACTGTCTAACGGCAGGGAGGCCAAACGACCCGCATTTGTAAACAACATATTGAGTGATAGAGATGACTCGATTAATTCGAACAATGGAATATATGTCATATACGTGTAGCTGAGTGCGACTGACTGCGGCACAGCACAAACAACTTTAAGGGTGGGCGTCGGTAAACCTTCTGCCCTATCCGCGCGTTGTTAACTTTCGCGGCACACATTTTCTGCCGAAATTCTGCTCAAACAGTTGCGAAATATTTTTTGAAAAATAAAATGCAATGCTTAGATTATATTAAAACTAAATTTAATACCCAATAAAACATACAATATATTTTTTATTTTAATCCAAAATATTTTTGGTGTTGCCATCTGTTGTCGTAACTTAATTCATACCAAATATTTTTATTTTTAATGAGCATTTTTAAATGTCTATTCCTTCTAATACACTATTAAATGCAACATATCATATATAATAATGCCACAATCAGGGAAACGTAATTGAACTTGGACTTGAAGACAAAGCTGCAGTCCTCAGTGATGTACCTTCAGATCCCCTTATCAAATTTATAGAATGAGAAATTACCTTTCCGTAATTGTGGCATTATTACGCATGACCTGTTGTTGTATTTAATACTGTATTAGAAGGAATTGATATTTAAAAATGTTCATTAAAAAATAAAAATAGTCGGTAGGAATTAAATTACGACAGCAGATGGCAGCACCAAAAATATTTTGAATTAAAATAAAAAATATATTCTATGATTTATTGGGTATTAAATTTAATTTTAATATAATTTGAGCATTGCATTTTATCTATCAGAAAATATTTCGCAACTGTTTGAGCAGAATTTCGGCGGAAAACATGTGCCGCAAAAGTTGACAAAGTGCGGATGGGGCAGAAGATTTACTGACGCTCACCCTTGAGAGAAAACTTCCCCGCCTGAAGCTTACCTAAGAATCCCATGTTAATCAATGGGGGAATGAAAATGGCTAAATATAGCTTTAGATTTTGAGATTTTTTCCTGAAATTCTTTTAAAATCGTAGAATTGGACTATAAGCAATTGGGGCGGTTTCAAAATGATTTTTAAATTCATTAGAAGTATTTTTAAAATTAACGCGAAATGCAAAAATAAATGCAAAAATTTGTTTTTCCAACTTTACTCATCGATAGAAAGCATTTGAATCAAGTTAAAAGAAATTTCAAAACATTCACATATTTTTATTGTCTGACCTTTTGTTTTTACAAAATATAGGTGGAAGTCGTGTTACTCAATGGATATCTAAAAAGAAAATTTTATACAGGATTCAGGCCCCATAAACCTGCCCTTGTGCATGCAGCTACACATATTTATATAATAAGAGTACTAAAATTAGTTCTATTCCATGAATAGCTCACTTCCCTAGTGAATATATGTATAAAAAAGCGAATATATGTATATATATTTCCCTATATATGAAATATTATAAAGCTTTATATTTTTCAGTTTTTCTCGGAATGAAAAACAGTTTTTTTAATTCTGGATGCAAATTTCACAGTATTTATTTAAAGCATTTTTCAAACGAATCTCTGAAACTATTGTAATGAAATGCAATTTTTTATTTTGTGCCATGAGATATTACAATCTTATTTATTTCCTAATACTTTAAAGAACAACATTTTTATACAATTTCCAAATTCTAAATGGATTAAACATGCAAGAACTTTCCGAACACGTTTTGACAATTTAAGAATCATGGGTGTTTCAATATCTGAGCCCCTATTTATGAATTTAGACATAATTTTGTATTTCATTCTGAAATGTCCTTTTATAAACAAAAAAAATGCAAATAAAATTAAATATTTTATTATTGCAAATATTACATTGTTTTATATCTGACTGTACGCATACAATATATTAAAATTAGATGTAAAAATGACTCAGTCGTATTACACTTCAAAGCTGATATGGATACTGCTAACTTTACTTTCAAAGATAAAGTTTATCTGGATAAAAGTGGAGAATTCTAGATTTTAAGCAACCATGCACACAATTTTTTCATATACTTTATAATTGTTTTTAAATATATTATACATATTATTCAATATGTATACTTGTAATCCATTTTATATCATATTTTATTTGCAATTGTTTTGCAGTTTAATTTGTTTTACGAAATTGACTTCATTAACAAAATTATTCTTCAGTAATAAAATACTTTTTGGTAATAAAAATATTCTAATTCTATAACGTATTTTTCTTCAAAAATATTTTTTAAAATCTTATAACGTATAACACGTGTAACACCTTCCCATTCATCCTCAACTTTAATAGAAGTTAACAAGAAAGATCAATCATGCTTAAAGCATTGATTATGAAACACTTTCCAACTTCAATGCAATTTTATTTAAACAAGTCTTAAATGCAATACATTCCTCGGTAATATTTTGAAACTTATCACAATACCGCATTAATTTATTATATTTGAAAACTTAAACCTTCATCGAAAAAAATGAACTTCATTCAAATGACGGCATTGAAATATAAATTGCCTGGTTTAAACATCTCTAAAATGTTATACATTCCTCGGTAATAGTTTTAGAATTATCATAATACTACGATAATTTATTATATTTGAAAACTTCATCGAAAACAACTGAAATTAATTCAAATGACGTCATAGAAAAAATAACACGCCTAGATCTCTCTATAAAAACAGGATTTCATTCATAACTTTCTTCCATTCATTTCATTCATCACAATACTATAATAATTTATTTTATTTAAACATTTTGTTTAAGACCATGGAGCTACAAAAAATTA
The DNA here is from genome assembly GCA_951213105.1 of Amaurobius ferox. Taxonomy (NCBI): domain Eukaryota; kingdom Metazoa; phylum Arthropoda; class Arachnida; order Araneae; family Amaurobiidae; genus Amaurobius; species Amaurobius ferox. The sequence continues at coordinate 91,329,085 of OX578154.1, forward strand.
AACTCTATGCTTGAAATTTCATCGAAAAAAATCGTCCTTCTCTTTATGAAATCAATTAATATTTCATTCATATCAGCCATGCAGACTCCATGGACTAAATTCTTTTGTGTTAAAAAAATACAGGACTTCTAATACAACTCATTCTATATATTTTTTTGTTTACATTTTACATAGGTGAAAAATAGGCTTAGTTGTAGAAATAATCAAATTTAGATGAGCATTTAAACTCAAATATATTGTCATTGCATTGTTTCAGTATGTAGATGCACATAATTTAAGCAAAAATAAAGTAGTTTTAGGACGGATACAACACTCAATATGAATTAAAAAGAACTTAAAAAAATCACGATTTTGAAAAAAAGATGGTTGCCATATATCATTTTGAAGTGGGTCATGTGATCGTTTCATATCATGGTCACGTGATCGCTTCATATAAGAGGTGTAATTATTATTTTAATTTTTATTTAAAAAACTACTGAATATATTTCGCTGAATTTTTTTTTATATATTTTATGGAACAATTTGAATATTACCTAAAATTTTCGAAGCAATTTGTGAATTTTAAATCCGCTTAAAAAATGTTTGAAAAATTAGGTCCCATAGGGCTCAATGTATTTCATTTTTTCGACCCGGGTTCAATCCAAAACTAATTGTGTGATATTATTTATTTATATTCCCATAGGTTCTACAGACCGTCTGAATAACATACTAAAATTTCATTTTGATTAAGGTATTTTTACGGCAGTTATCGTGCTAACGGACAGACAGACAGAATGAACAAAGTCATAAACACTTTTCAACTTTGTTGTAAAGTGTTAAAAACACTCAACTTAAAATCCTGCATTATAGTTTTACACAATCTGTGTTATGGCTCTGAGAGGAGCCTACAGTCATCAAAGATGACCGATCGTAATTGAAGAAGCGAAACATAAACATCGAATGAAAATGAGCGACTTGTATGTACTTGTTTGATGACGGGATACTCTGGTGGTTGGAGGCAAAGAATACTATATGAGTCTGTGGTTGGGAGAATCCGGAGGGCAGTGACTGGCGTAATTACTATCACACCATTTTCAGATGGAAAAAAGAAAAAAAGATCTTTTAAACCTACAACTTTATTTCTTAGACTCCGCATATAAGTAACCACCTCCCCCCCCCCAATCGAATTTGAATTTTCTGTTTTGCCACAAATTTCTCAATATTCGCATGTATATACATACGGCAGATGAAAAGCCATTTGTATGTGAAATATGTCAGTAAGCATTTATAAAGATAGGTGCTTTAAATAGACAAACTTGAGCATATAGCCTTTTGTATGTGAAATATGACAGAAATCTTTCTCATAAAAAGTGATTTAGATTCATACATATTTGTACATATCGGTGAATAGCCTGACGCGTGTGAAATATGTTAGCAAACATTTGCATAAAAAAGTGATTTGAATAGACTCAAACTTGCACATGCAGGCACAAAAATCATTCGTATATGAAATGTGTCAGAACACATTCGCACAAAAATGTGATTCAAATAGGCACAAAGTTGTACATACAGGAGAAAACCTATTTGTGTGTGTTATAAATGCACTTGACAAAATATTACGAAATAAGGTTTTATTGAATTTAATACTTGGTTACATCACCATGTGCCCTGATCACCATTTGAATCAATAGGACATGCTGTTCGAATGGGGCCGTATAGCGTGTGCAGTGATGTTGGCGCACTTTTTCATCAATCTGGCCATCACTTCCACTAGTGATGTGGACATGCAGCAATTTACAGATGGTCTCACATTTTCTCGATATCATTAAGGTCAAGTTAATTGGTGGGTCAAGTGAGGTGTGGGAGATCAACCTCATGTTCTGCGAACCAGCTCTGGACACATCTGGCGCTATGCACGGTACAATTGTCATCTTGGTAGACAGGTTTGGTGACGCACGTTTCCTGTGCCAAACAATCCTTTCTACGCAGAAAGTCCACATAAGGGACAATCTGGTCATCCAAAATAAGGATATAATCCACAATCTTCATCTTGTTGATTTTCACCAGTGATCCAATGCCAGTTGCCTAAATTCACTCCCAAAACATCACATTCCCACCTCCTAGCTGCACTGATCTCCGGAGACAGTCTGGATGATATGCCTCTCCGGACCTCCTGGTGATGCGGAAGCGTGCGTCATTGGCATACAAACAGAAGCGTGATTCGTCTAACCGTACTACACATCGCCAGTCATCCATAGTCCAGTGTCAATGTTTTTCAGCCCATTGGAGTCTCTTCTGTTTTGGGGCTGCTGTGAACCGAGGACATTGCCTTGGTATATGGCTGAATAATTCCATGCAATGCAGCTCCCAGTGTAGGGTGCACTCGGAAATAGACGGACCCGGTCTAGCATTAACCTGTGCCACCAATTGGTCCCTGGTTTGGAAGCAATTAGTGGTAGCCATGCAGCTCATATGTCGACGATCTCTCAGGCTCAGTAACGTTTTGTGGTTGGCATTACATTGCTGGGAACTACAAGGCGTTCATTCTGGTAGATCTAGATCCCTCCCATTCACGAGAGAAGACATTGGGTAATAGCTTTGTAATTTGACGCTATTAGTCGTTTATCTACTATAAGACTAACCTATTTCTCCATAAACAATGCTTGGTGAAATTTTGGCGGAAAATTTGGCTGAATATTGCCAACTTGTTGAGTTTTTTTTTATGTTGCCAAATTAACAAAGATATCACCAAATCGATAAAATGTCACAATATTGATAAAAATGACGCTGAATCAATAAAAATGAAGACTAATTGATGAAAATCTAATATCTTGGAAAGAATAAAAATCTACTATACTTTGAGTAAGAATTTTGTATATGCTGTAAGCATAACCCATTTCTTCGACCATAATGCTTGACGAAATTTTAGCAACGAATTTGGAGGAAATATCGCCAACTTGGTGAGTTTTTTAATTGTCGCCAAATTGATAAAAATGACGCCAAATAGGATAAATATTTTGCAAATTTTTAATTCCATCATATGATGGGCATACCTTTTATTATATAAGAAATATTCTTCTAAATATCATCAACTTGGCGATATTTGGTCGTCACATTGACGAAAATATCGTCAAAATTGCAAAATTGACGCATAATTGATGAATTTATTATTAAAATTTTCAAATATATGAACTACATTGCTTATTGAAGATGCTATCACTATTGATATTTGTTAACTTAGAGTTACGTAAAATATAAGTTAATTGGGTACGGAATAATTTTCGATGTTTTCATCCGGATGTAGAATTTACTGCGAGAAATGTACAATTTAATATTACAAACACTGTGCCGTAGATCATTTCGTCGCTTTTTCACATTTAAATAAGCAAATTCATTGCATTATATAAGGAAAGTTATGTGCTGCCCACATCAGATTTTTTTATTAATACTCATTTTTATAAAATTATATTGATGATATAGGGAGTATTCATTTCAATATCAAGTTAAAAAAAAAATTGCAATAAGAAAAAAATTTGAAATATCTCGAATAAGACGCATTTTAACATATTGAAAAATATGCTTTTAAATAACACGTAATAAATACATGTAAAATAACAATTTTCTAGAAATTTCAAATAGATTTTTGTTTCATAAATTTTTACTTTCTTTATGTACATACTATATGGTATAAGGAAAGTATTGTAAAGGGTCAAAAACTTTAATTCGCGTTTTCAATGGGAGAGCATGTTTCTGAACAAATCAAACGTTTTTTAGGTGTTGTCTGTGTGTATGTATGTGTGTGTGTGTGTGTGTGTGCGTGTGTGTCACTGAGCCTGTGGAAACGATATGTGACGAAAGAATGGAGCGATGCAAACGATATTTTGTACAAAATTTGCAATCCGTGAACACTGGAAGCCTATTGTTTTTAAATGCAATCGAATGTTCAGAACCCCAATAAATTTTCGAATGAAATTTTGAAAAAATCATCAAAAAATCAAAATCTTTCATAAAGTTATGCAAATAGTCATGTTTTAAAAAACGAATGACACAGACTTTAGAACTCTAGCATGAATTGCTCTCGAGATTTTGCACATTTTTCAAATAAATTTATCAAAAAATCACATAATATAAAAAGTAAAAATATTAACTATTGTAAAGAATGTTCACTTTTCATATGTAATATCATGCGGTAAATCTGGTGACATCATTTTAGTGGAGCTCTCTCGTTCCATTCATGAGAAAAGAAACTTTGGGTAATACTTTTGTAGTTGGACGCTAATAGTTATTTATCTACTATAAGAATAACTTATTTCTCCGTCAATAACGCTTGAAGAGATTTTGGCTACGATTTTGGCGGAATATCGCTAATAATTAATCTATCTCAAACTTGGTGGTGACTTTTTAAATATTGCTAAAGTGACAGAAATGTCACCCATTTGATAAAAATCCGCCAAATTAATGAAACTGATGCTGAATCAATGAAATGACAATAATTGATGAAAGTTTACAATCTTGGAAAGAACTTAAGAATAGACTATATGAAGCCAGTCGTAAAACATTTGCCAGTCGTAAAACGCTTGGCGAGAAATATAGCAGGACGTCGCCAACTTGACTACTTTTTAAAATGTTGCCAAAATGTTAAAAATGACGCCAAATGAGAAGTACTGTTTCGCAAATTCTGATTCCCATCATATGACTGGCATATATTCTAATAGTATGTAAGAATTGATCTTCTCACTACTTGTCTGTAACACTTGGTAATCCATTTGGCAAACTTGATGAATAATAGAGCAAAATATCGCCAACTTGGTAATATTTCTCCCAAAAATTACAAAAATTTCGTCAAAATTACAAAAATGATGGTAAATTAATACAAATGACGCCTAATTGATAAATTAATTATTAAAATATTTTAATATATGACTATATCACTCATCGAGGATGCTACCAATATCGGTAATTGTTAATATAGAGGTGTGTGAAATATAATTTAATTGGGTACTTTGAAATAGTATCACGTGCTATGATCCGGAAAATTGCCATATGTACGTTCAACATTAAAAGCACAGTACCTTGGATAATTTACATTATTACTTTCTTTATATACATAATGTATAAGGAAAGTACTGTGACTGAGTCAAAAATTCGAATTCCAGTTTTCGATGGGAGAGCACGTTTCAAGCATCCCTGATCAAGAATCAAACATTTTTGAAGTGATGAAGTGATGTCTGTGTGTGTGTGTGTGTGTGAAAGTATGTGTGTGTGTGTGTGTGTGAAAGTATGTGTGTGTGTGTGTGTGTGTGTGTGAAAGTATGTGTGTGTGTGTGTGAAAGTATGTGTGTGTGTGTGTGTGAAAGTATGTGTGTGTGTGTGTATGTGTGTGTGTGTGCGTGTGTGAGCCTGTGGAGACGATAAATGACGAATGAATGGACCGATTCGAACCAAATTTGGTACAAAAATCACAATCCGTAAACACTGGAAGAATATTGTTTTTATACAGAATCGAATGTTCAGAAACCCCTAAATTTTCGAATGAAATTTTAAAAATATCGTCAAAAAATCAAAACCACTAATAAAGTTATGCAAATAGACATTTCTTATGTAATCTTTTATTAGAAAACGATTGGCATAAATTTTAGAACGCTAACATGAATCGTTCTCGAGATATTGCACATTTTTTAAAAACATTATCGAAAAGTCATATAAACTAAAAACAAACATTTCCTATTGAGAAACATGTTAACTTTTCATATGTAATGCCATACGATAAATTGGGTAATATCATTCTCGTGGATCTAGCTCGTTCCATTCATGAAAAAAGATACTTTGAGTAATACGTTTGTATTTGAACGACAATAGTCATTTGTCTGCTGCAAGAATAACTTATTTCTTCGTCCATAACGCTTGGCGAGATTTTGGCGACGAATTTGGCGGAATATTGCCAACTTGGCGACTTTTTGAATGTCGTCAACTCGGCGACATTTTTAAATTATGCCAAATTAACGAAAATCTCGCCAAATAGATAAAAATGAAGCTAAATCAATGAAAATGACGACTAATTGTCGAAAATTCAATATCTTGGAATGAATATTAGTATCTACTATAAGAAAAACCTATTTTTTGTTACTGTAAAACTAGTAAATTCATTACATTATATAAGAAAAGTCATGTGTTGACCACATCAGATTTTTTTTTAATGTAAAAGGAGTAAATTCTTTGTATTATATAAGAAAAGTAATGTATTTCCCGCATCAGATTTTTACTTTCCCTGAAATACATGTTAATGTATAGGGAAGGTATTGGAATCATGTCGAAAACCGCAACTCGAGTTTTCGACGGATCTACACATTTAGAGACCTTTAGAATAAGAAACAACTATTTTTAGGGTGACGTCTGTCTGTGTCTGTGCTATGTATGTATCCACTCTAACTCAAAAACTAATGGACCGAATTTCATAAAATTTGGTAGGCTCATCATAGGTAGTCATAAAGTCACTTGGGTGTGACCCTGGTGCTGATTAGTTTTTGGTACGATTCGTAAAAACAGAACCGGCTTTTTTTTGTGAAATGACCCCTAGAAATTTCATTTATCCGCTCTAGCTAAAATACTAATTTACCAAATTTCACAAAATTTGGAAGATAAGTTACCTTTTATGTACTCTGGCGCTGATTAGATTTTGGTACGATTCGGAAAATAACAACCTGCCTTTTTTTACGAAATGGCCCGCAAAAATCGCCCAAAATCTAAATAGAAAAAAAGACTACGTGTGCTGAACTGTATCAATTAAATTCTTGTTTTATACGCAATTTTTAACGAGGAAAAGAATATAACACACTCCATTATACTTTAGGACTAACCGTTCCCAAGATATGAGAGAGATATGAGATTTTTTGCATTTTTGTTATGCCTCTACCGGAAAAATGTCCAATTACCAAATAAAAATAAAAATTGAATTGAAAATGCAAATTTAGTGTTATTTATTGGAATGAAACTCAATCTAATTAATTATTAAAGAAATAAAGAAAATAAGAATTTGAGTCTGCTGGGAAAGTCATGTGCTGCCCACATCAGATTTTTATATTTGCAGTGATACATTTTTTTGTTCGTGATGTCATTAGCCTCCCTTGGGTGGCAACTTCCTCCCCGGGGGATGGGGTACATTGTCAAGTATAGTATCAACCGAAAGATCTTTTTTCACGCCCTTTAAAGTAAAGAGTAACACGATATAATTGTAATCATTTGAACCCACGATACCGATCATCAGATTTTTATCTATTGCGACCATTTCTTTAAAAAGGCGAACTGCAATTTTGAGGAATTTTGATCTTCACGCAAATTGAAATATCTTGGAACCCAAAAGAACCAGGTACTTGGGATAAAAACTATTTTCTGGTCCTAAATTAGTCTACATTTCATGTTATTACAAAATTTGTCTAACTTCTGATTGAAATTCAACGCCGATTAAGCTAAAAATGCAAGCCTGGGGAATTTCAAGATTGAGGACTTTAGGTTTTTTATTTTATTGAGACCCAAACATGGCGGTTTATTCAAATTTACGAATATTTAAGAGTCTTAATGTATCTAGTGGAGGAACTGGAAAAAATCTGAAACTTTCAAGGAGTCACGTATTACATACATTACAGCTAATTGTGCTAAAATTTTGGAGTTTTAGACTTTTTTAGTTTTATTGCTATGGAGCAGTGAATGAGTCCTAAAAGTAACAAATATTTATTAAGTCTTACCAACTATTGTGGAACAAAAAAAAAATATCCCTCCCAAAGCGTTTCGTAATAGAAAACAAAAGTTACTTCTTGGTATGAGATGTATTCATTCGACATTCACATAATTTCGAATAACATTTTTAGGTTCCAGAAAAGCTTTAAAAATTGAAAAAAATATGAAACAAGAAAGATCAATCATGCATAAATCATTGATTATGAAACACTTTCCAACTTCAATGCAATTTTATTTAAATATCTCTAAAATACGATACAGTCATCGGTAATATTTTTAAAATTATCACAATACTTTAATCAATATTTTTATCATAATAATTTAATATATTTGAAAACTTCATCGGAAACAAATGAAATTTATTCAAATGACGTCATCGAAATATAAATCGCCTGGCTCTCTCTATAAAAGCAGCATTTCATGCATAAACTTTTTTTCATTATTTTTATTCTTCCCAGTACTATAATAATTTTTTTTGTTTCAAAATTTAAAACCATGGAGATACAAGTAATTTAACTCTATGCTTAAAATTTCATCAGAAAAATCGTCTTCTTTTCTGTGTAAAATCAATGAATGTTTCATTCATATGAGCTATATTGCCGACTCCATGAGCTAAATAATTTTGCGTTAGAGAATGCAGCAATTTTTATACAACTCATTCTACATCTTTTAGTGTTTACATTCTCCATAAGTGAAAATTAGGCTTCGTTGTAGAAATATGGCAAGGTTCCACAAACAGTCTGAACAACATACAAAATTTCATTTTGATAAAATCATTTTTACGGCAGTTATCGTGCTAATGGACAGACAGACAGAATGAATGAACAAAGTCATAAACACTTTTTAACTATGCTGTAAAGTGTTAAAAACAATTTAAAAAAATTGGTTATTTATTTTTTAATCAATCTAATGCGGTAGACGTGAGAAGTAGCTTTTCTTCTGTACTTTCCTCAATAAGTGAAATCAGATTGCTTTCAGATACAGAAATCGTTACTTGAACTCTTATACAGTTGAAACGTATGAAAAATTTTCTTTCTATTGTATTTCCTTGAATAGTGAAATTTTAGAACTTTTTCCAAGAAATTTTTCATCGCCACTAAAAGATAAGTTTCCCGAACTTGAGCTTGAGTATTTGGCGAAAAGTTTTATTTCTTAGATGAATATTTAGGTATTTTTGATCTTCCATTCCATTTGCAATATCATTTTATAGAATAAAATATTACATTTGTAAAAATATTTAAATTCATTATCTTGACATAAATATACAGAAACCCTAGGAAAGTTTTTAAGTACCCCATTAACTTTGTAAAGTAAAATCGAATGTTGTAAAAAAATATATTATACGTAATTTAAAAAAAAAAAAAAAAACTAACTTAAACATGAGATATTGCACGTTTATTAAAAAATGTATCTAAAACTAATATCTGAAATATCGTCAAATATTCTTGACTATAAATTTCTTGAATTTGGCGAATAATTTGGTGGAATAACGCCAACATGGCAACTGCTTTAAAATGATGCCTAATTGAGGAAAATGTTGTCAAGTTAATTAAACTGACGCTAAATTAACAAGAACAATGCCAAAGTGATGAATTAATTATTAAAACCATTTTAATATATGGAATATACTGCATGCAGATGCAGATGCTAACAGTATTTCTAAATTTCAAGTTAGATTTGCGTGAAATATAAATTAATTTAATACATACTTCGTAACTGCTTTTATATATTTCCATCCAGAAAAGCGTCAAATGCTAATGTACAATTTCACGTTAAAAGCATTGTGTGGTGGATCATCTACAACACCATTTCTCTGTGAAATAATTAAAGTTATTACATTATGTAAGGAATGCCATGTGTTTCTCACATCAAATGCCGGTTTGCTGAAAGACATAAATTCTGGATCTCACTGCAAAATATTTTGCTTTTCAGGATTCCGGTGCTTACGGTTGAAGATTTCGAAAGATGTGCTCCTGCTGAGCTACCGTTATATATTAGAAATTACTATCTAGGGTGGAGTGGACGAGGGGTGACGTACAGAGAAAATATTCGAGCATATAGCAGGTAATTTTCAAGTTTATAACTTTTGATTTTGTAAAGGCCCTATCTCCCGATGCAGTAAGGAGACTCACCAAACTGAATGTTCAAGTTGCAGTTTCTAGACATTGATTTATGTGCATGGTTCTATTTACTGAATATACAATCTCAATCTTCAACCGACGAGATCCGCAGTTTTACGCATTACGCTATGCTAGGGCAGAAATTATTGTCTGAGCCTACAACCTTCCGCGACTGGGGATCTTGACTTGGCAGATGTTCTTTGTTTCCTATACGGTGAATAATTCCATCGACTATACAACCGTGGATGCGTATTTTCAGTACAAGATATTGGAGGATGGGGCACTTGTATTTGCAGCATAAGGTTCATAAATACAGTGGAGGAATCCGCGCTTTATCTATTTACCACCTGTGTTCCAGCAAGAGGGATTGGGCTATAACTCTTCACATATTATCTTCTTATAGCAATAAAAGTATTATTTAATGAATTGCTTTTGTATCCTACAGAATTAGAATCATACCCAAGATGTTGAGAGATATCTCGGACAATACCATGGAGATTACAACTCTCGGTCAGAAAGTGGCATTTCCTATAGGTATATCGCCAACTGCGCTAATGAAACTTGCTAATCCACGGGCTGATATTGCAGTAGCTGAAGGTAAGAAATAAAATATATTTTTAGAGTTTATATAATACTCAATGCTATGCCATTAGAACTGTATACAATCGGGACCTATAACAGTTTTAAATAGCTCTGGATGACATAGCATGTATGGTGGATTTTAATATTTGATCTCGTACTTGCTATGCTTACTTCCAATTCCTGAAATCACATACAGTTTTAAATAACACAAACTCCACAGATAAAAAAAAATTAATTTATAGAGTTTGAAACGTTAGAGTAATCTGAAACACGTCTTTTAATAGACAACATGTGTATTCAATCTGATTTAGATTTGGAGACTAAAGGGCACAAATGTTAACTTGAATCCACTCAGTAGCGCAGGAGCCATGGTTTAGATCGTTATCATGTTGATACGCAAATTTACCGCTTGCTGTTTTGCACCAGTCCAATGTTGGAAATATATAATTGTCTAATATCTCTGTGTATATAGCTCCAATCATCTCATTAGGAATGAGACGCATCATTTCTAGTTCAAACGCTGTTATATATCCCCATATTATTATGCTTCCTCCTATGAATTTCATTGTAGGTGCTATACCCTTATCACTAATATGTTTTGTTGATTTATCTTAAGTCATATACGTTCATTACATCCAAAACTATTAATTTTCGTCTCTTCTGAAAATATTACACGCCTTCAATCAGTAACGGTCCAATGCTGGTATCTTCTTCAAAATGCAGTCGTAGACGTATGTGGCGTTTAGGACAGTACAGGTTTTGTTTTCATCTGTGGTAGCAGACGACTCTGCTCCTGCCAAAGACATCGATCGAATTTGCTAGGATACCCTAATTATGAGTTCGGAGTCGAAGCTAGCTTTTGCTCTAATCTTATAATATCGGTCTTGTAAGCACGAACGTCCCGAGTTCGGTCCTGCTCGGGCCTTGGCAACATCCAATTCTACACATCCTTCTTGCTATCATACCGTTTTTGGTTAACCACCTCTGAACTGTTTAATACACTAACAACTCTTTCTCCCGGCCACACACTTAGTTACCATTAGCCTTAGGGTTGGTCGTGTGGTCTGGGCCTTCAACGTTCAACACTAACGACTCTGATTTTGCAGAAGAAGTTATCTTCAATTCTCAGCTGCAGCTGTTCTGTTGCTTGTCATCGACCGCTCAGCTCAACATTTATTATGCGAATTTCATGCACGCCTCCTCTCAGTTCTTTAACGAGTTGAAATATCTTCCTCTTATTTGGCAGATAACAAATATGTACCCTAAATACCGTTAATTTTCCAATTTCAACTTTTTAAAATCATAATACCCGTGCAAGAAGGGCTAATACAAGTTCAGTTTTTTTGTCAGTCATCAGCATGATGTCGAGCTAGGCTCTGAAAATTCTCATATGGCGCCATTTAATTGCAGCTACCTTTTTAAATGAATTCGCATCAATATGCAAGTGAAAATTTGCTTTGTTAAAATTTTTCTTTGTTAGCCTCAAAATCCCCCAATTTTCCCATTTAAATCATTCATTTTTAAAGTTGCTTTATTTATAATTCAAGTTTTCTATTCATTTATTTATAATTCCAAACAACAGTTTTACAATATAAATTATTTGCTTATGACGTCATAACACTTCAACTGCTTATTTAACGATATTTACACTGTGTTTTTGAAAGGGAAAAATATTGGGGAGGGTTTCAAGAGTCGCTGTATATAAGTGAATTAGACAAGTTATTCTAACCTTCATACTCAAACAATTTTATATGGATTTAGAACTAGTTATTGACGTGTAATAGGCTAGTTTATAACACTGGAACGACGGATATTTTATACTAGATTCAAAGACGGGCAGCTTGATTTGTTCTCTTATTATAAAATATAGAATAATTTTCTTCTGTGTTTTCAATAACTTTAAGAAAATAAGAAAAGTCATAAAATTTCAATGGGCCATTTTGGAGGAATTGTTTCTCAAAATAGTTATGCTGTCAAAATGACCACTTCTATCGTTCTAGTGTTAACTAAATAACAATTGCATAACGTTAGATTCGCAAAACAATTTTTAGTGCACGAACGTCAGCATTTCGACCCATCAGTTTTCTCGATCGTAGGGTTGTCAGTATTCGCCACGTATTTATATTTGGCATGTTTTACCAGTTCATAAAAATATTAGATTCTCACCCATATCCCTCACTCATATCGTTATCAACCTCAAAATCCTCCCAATTTTCCCATTTTAGTCATTCATTTTCAAAGTTGCTTTATTCATAATTCAAGTTTTCTATTCATTTATTTATAATTACAAATAACACTTTTACAATAAAATTATCTGTATATGACTTCATAGCATTTCAACTGTATATTTAACTAAATTTACACGGCGTTTTTCGGAAAGGGAAAATAATTGGGAGGGATTTGAGAGTCACTGTATATAATTGAATTAGACAAGTTATTCTAACCTCATATTCAAACAATTTTATATGGATTTAGAATTAGTTATTGATGTATAATAGGCTAGTTTTTAGCTGAATAACAAGTGTATAAATTTAGCTCCACAGAATAATTTTTATTGCCGGAACTTCAGCATTTTGGCCCATTAATTCTCTCGAATTCTGATAGTAAGGTTGTCAGTATTTCACCACCTATTTTGGCACGTTTTGTATCACACCATAAAAATGCTAGAATCTCCCCAATATCCCTCCAAGAAGCATTTCAAAGTGTTTTTTAGAATTATTGTGATCATTATACCGGACCGCATATTCATGTAATTAGGTAAAAGTTCGTGGAATTGTTATTCCATATCATCTGTCCACTATAGAGCTACATTCATAATTACCATCTTTGAAGATAGAGGTGTGACGTCAAATGTTTTCGTCCTCTGACAAAATCACGCTCAAGGGTTGATTAATTTTCTTTGCAGTGCACGAAAAAATTGCAGTAATATCAGGGCAAGTTTTCTTCCCACTGAAATAAATGCATCTTCCCACTGAAATAAATGCATAGTATTGTAAAAATATTACTGGAAGGAATTGTTACATATGATAGAAATTTAATAACATAAAATACATTACTAATACGTAACTAAACACAAAACATTAATATCTAATTAACAAAATAAATTGTTCCGAATTTTCCGATCTATTAATTTTTATGTTAATGGTTTTGTTGTTAAGGTATGTAAGGGAAAATTCTGAAATGTGTGATCTAAGCTTAGTTCTTCTGAAAAATATGGTCGTAGAATTTTTTTTAATAATTTTGTATATATTAGTGAACGTGATATGATATTCTAATTGAAATAAATCTATATGGGGTATAATTTTGATGGTTTTAAAGCGTTTTGAAAAAAAATCTGAAAATATAGGCAGTCATAGTAAAGCCATAAGTAAAATTTGCTCAATTAGAGTCAAAGTATATTGTCTTAACAAATTGCCTTCTCCTCGGAGCAAAAATCAAATTTCTAGATTTTAGCATCTCTGAAGTATACGTACGTATCACAATGGTCTCCAAAGCCGAGAACGCTCTGATTGTTGGTGTACGATAAGCAAATGTCATACTTTCTTACAGTATCATTGTCTCTAAAACAATTTTTATATTAACCGAAAGATATAATTATAAAAAATAACAAATACCAACATGTATATTTAGATCCATAGTTTCAATTGCAAAAACGCTTTAAATAGGATAGGAAATTATGAAATAGTAATTTAAATACTGTACCATATTTTCGTAAAAATTTGAGGAAATTAACTTTCTATGCAGCTCCTCCATCAAAAAAAGTAAAATTACAAAAATGTTACCAGTACCATATTTAATATAACTGAAAAAAATTTGGCTGTAATACTATCCAATTTAACATAGTTATCATTAAATAACATTTTCATTGAGAAATAAGTGGGCAACCACATATCAATTTCGGTAGCAAATAGTTACTAAAATTTTCACTACTGCTTCAAATTTATTTCAGTAAAGGTATTATGTCATTAGCTTGTCGATTCACAGTTTCGATTTAATCAATCAAGTAACTCTGCTACCTGACTAGAGTTTGAAGGATGGCTTCGTTCAGTAATGCCGAACTCTGTGAGAGGATTTTTATTCACGGCGAATTCAAATGATCTCTTAATGAGGTAATAATTTAAATTTTCATAAATTTAACATATTTTTTCATTATTTAATTTAAATTATCATTGGGAAATAAGGGGGCAACCACAAACCAACTTCGGTTGCAAATAGTTCCTAAAACTTTTACCACTTCTTCAAATTTATTTTATGCAGATATTACAGTATATCTTTTAATGTCGATTCACAGTTTGTATTTAATCATTTAAGTAACTTTGCTACCTAACTAGAGTTTGAATGTTGACGCTGTTTAGTAATGCCAAACTATGTGAGATGATTTATATTTACGGCGAATGCAACTGATCTGATAGTACAGTAAAGGAATAAATAATATCGCCGTTTCCTTAAAGCCGATATACTTCTACAGTCCCCACTCTGTGGCCGGTATGACGATTGCAATCAATAGGTTCGTTTCACCGTCGATATGGCAAAGAGGAAGGACAACGAGAACAAACAGAAAATAATGAAATAGATATTTTAGCCTATTTCTCGTCCCATTCATATGGGATCGGCCCTACAAGAACCTGCAGTCTGTCTACATAGACCTCTGTACCGCAGACAATAGTTCTTACGGATTCATCTAAAAACAGGCTCCTAAATATATATCTATTAATAAAATAAGGCTCCTAAATATATATCTTTATATCTAATAATGTACTGAAATTAAAATTACCTTGAAAATTTTTATGATTGTAAGGTTGTGCATAGCCGTGTGCATGGTTTTATTATTAAATTGGTTTCCTCTTGAAATTAATTCCCTTATAGATGCATTATTAAATAAATATAAAAAACACAAACATTTGACTATAAACTTTCTTTATTATATATGAAATTCATACATAACTAGTAATCTGTATACATAAAATTTAGATCACATGTATTAAGTGATCTCATCACATACGTAAAATTCAGAAGCAATTAATTATAACGAAAAAAGTTGAATCAGAAAGCAATTTAAACTACACTCTTTATAACTAATTTTACATCTGAGTAATATAAAGACTTTTAAGAATGTAATATATTAACATATTTTCAAAGTTTAAGATAAAAAAACTAACATTGCCATTTTATAATTTTTTTACAATTAAATACATATTTTCACTGAGTGAATAATGATCCCGATATTTAAGCCTAGGGATCTTTAGTTTTTATGTGTACACGTCGAACGTCCATAAAATAAGTAACAGCTCACTCAACATGTTATGAATAAATCCAAGTTAACTGCAGAAAACATTTTCTTAAGACAGTTAATACTAAAAGAAAATGTAAAAAGTAATTGTTTCTGCTGTAATTCCCAAGAAAACATTATATTTAAGCCCATATACTGTATATATTTTTATAAATCTGGAAAAATATAGCACCGCAAAAAATATTAATTTTAAATGTGTACTTATTGATATTTGTATACATTTTCTGGGAGTTATAAATCATTTCATAGCATTATATGACATGAAAATATTGTCAGGAAAAAAGAGTATGAAAATGTAAACAATCCAAGTTGGCGTAAAAAAATGTCGCCAAGAGAGAAAATTAGGCGTATTAAAAGTTTCATCTTCATTTTATTTTCTTCTTATGGTAACCATTTATAGAGGTAACAGTTTATGAAAGTACGTACATATATATATATATATATATATATATATATATATAATATTTTATTTTAAAAATAATTACAATTTTATACGTTATTTACAAGGTCAGAAAATCTACTTTTATTATAGGATGACATGGTCGTACATGCCAATTAACTCTTTATTTTTTATAAAATATGTTTTAAAATGAATGAAAACGACTTAACTGTGAAACGTAGTGTCTCCGCTTTTGATAAACTTTGACGTACATTCATATGCAGAGCAGGACATTACCACATTTTGCTTAAACGTAAAAGCAAATTTGCGATATAACTTCACGCTTTCGAAAACGTAATTCAATTGCAATGGAAGCAGAGATGCGCAAGAAAATATGCGCTTAGGGGAAGCATAAGTCATGTGACTTATGATTCCCCTACGCGGTCACGGAAAGGTTGCCATAAGTCTCTCTACCTATATTTCACCTCGATGGGCACAACATCGGCCATCCTAAGGCTCCTCTATATACCTGTATCCTGGCTCCCAGGTGAAGCAATCAATGGCTGTACATGGCGAAAGCAGGTTTACTTTCTTGTCCTTTTTCCTCGAATCTCGTGAAAATCAAAGCATTCTAGCGTATTTTCTTGAATGATTGGTACAATTTTTTGAAATCAGAAGCACCTATTTTACAGCTAAATTTCGTATCAAATATCATCCATATAACATGCGCACGCCATTGAAATAGCACACGCAGACGATAACTGAATGAACCGGTTGGAGACAAAATGTCGGTTGCGTCAGCCTATATACAGGGTGATCAGTGCTATTGGTGCCCAATGGTTATTTCCTCAACCATTAGTCACAGAGATACACTTCCAATTGCAAAAATGTTTTAAATTTTAAAATATATTATCTTAGAAGCAGTTTAAATCAATAAATGCATTTCTGAAAGAAATACGAAATATAAATATCATATAGTTCCCTGGTCCTACCAATTATATTTAGGAAATACATCCTCATACAATTTTATGCAGACTAAAAAAAATCATCCTTTTACGACCAAAATTGACCGACTTATAGCTGTTTAAAGTTGGAGCACTTTTTGTGCTGAGAAATGGTCAATACGGTCCCTGATTGGTTGGTTGCCTAAAAAGGGACATTTTTGTGCTTGGAAAAGCGACTTAAGTCATAAAGTTTAATGCTTCATAACTCGGTGAATTTTGGTCGTAAAAGGAAGGTTTTTTTTTATATTTTGCATGAAATTGTATCAGGATGATTTTCCTAAATATAATTGGTAGGGCTGGGGGACCGTATAAAAATTTATATTTCGTATTTCTTTCAGAAATATATTTATTGTTTTAAACTGTTTCTAAGATAATAGACTTTAAAATTTAAAACATTTTTGCAATTGGAAGTATATCTCTGTGACTGACGGCTGAGGAAATACCCATTGGGCACCGATGGCACTGGACACCCTGTATATAGGAACCTTTATCTAAAAGGTTTTCCTCTAATTCAGTGGGAAAAGTGCAATGACAAAAATGTATTAGAAATTTGTAGCGTCTACTGCAAACGGTGGTTTTAAATGATTCTAGTTGGTTTTAAAATTTGAAAGACATGCTTATTTTTCCATGGATTTTGTTAGGAAAATATCAGGACGGCCAATCACAATATACTGCTTTATTTACTTTATTGAAATGTTGAAATAACTTTTAACCAGTATAATCTGCATGTCTCTGATAGTTTCAGAAGCACATCAAGGAAAAAAATTGTTTAAAACCCCAAATGATTTTTGTGTATCAAGTCAATTTGTGAATGTCGCCTGGATTCAAGAATTTTTATGGTTAAGACAGTGTTGAAAAATTAGGAGAAAGTGGTGTAAGTCAGGATATTAGATGACATATTTCGTCCTAAATTTGAACTTTTAGGAACCAAATTTTTCTTTACTTTGACTGAAAGAAATATTGACAGCATTTTGTAATTTGACTTCTTCGATAGAGAAGCTGGCTGTATAAAAAGATGGTTTTTTTTTAATTTTTTCAAAATTATGGTATAACATTTAAATGACTAATTCATAACTTCCTACCTTATTTAAAGCATTTTCGCAATTGGAACTATAGGTTCATAACCAACGGTTCAAAAAAGCTTCCACTGTTCACTTTTTGTGGGACACCCC